>JAGFPH010014068.1:0-24687 GCA_018207615.1 Philaenus spumarius | reverse complement strand
AATCCAAGTTTCATCACTTGTAGCAATCTTGTTTAAGAATTCGTCCCCTTCATCACTATAACGGGTGAGAAAAGTCAATGCACTGCCAAGTCATTGACTAAGCATTCCACGTCTTTTGTTCTGAATTGCACGCCGAAGTTTTCTCAGTGTTTTACAATATCGTTCCGCATTGATTGTTTTCCCTCTGGGTAGAAAATCAACAAGCAGAATACCCTTTCTGTCCCAGAACAAAGTGCACATGATTTTTCTTGTCGACAAAGTCGTTTTGAACTTTTGTTTTTTGGGGGATCATGAGTGTCTCCACTCCATTGACTGTTGTTTGGACTCTGGAGTGACATGACAAATCCAAGTTTCATCACTTGTAGCAATCTTGTTTAAGAATTCGTCCCGTCACTATAACGGGTGAGAAAAGTCAATGCACTGCCAAGTCGCTACTTTTTGTGTTCATCTGTAAGCATTTTCGGAACCCAACAGGAAAACAACTTGTGATAATTCAAGCGATTAACCACAATCTCATGCAAAAGAGATTTTGAAATTTGTGGGAATTCATCAGAAAACGTTCTTATGGTGAAACGTCTGTTTCCACGAATTTTCTCATTCATTGTTTCAACTAATTCATCACTCACAACCGATGGCCACCCGCTGCAAGCCTCGTCATGAACATTGGTTCGCCCAACATTGAATTGCCGAACCCATTTTCTTACCATTCCATCATTGATAACGTTTTCTCCATAAACTTCTGTAAGTTGGCGATGAATTTCAGCAGCTTCATGTTCCTTGCGTTCAAAAGTCGTATTAAAGAAACGCACTTCACAGTCTGCGGGATCAGAAATTGTTTTTAACATTTTGAGTGCACACTAACTAATGTAAACACAACAAAATTTTGCCGTAATTGCAACAGCTGTTCAACAATGAACCAAGGAGACTAGAGCGCATGCGCGGGAACATCGTCGCTAGCGCTGTGCCGGCGGTAGAACGAAACGGTACTTACTTTCTGGACAAGCCTCGTAATTATTAAGTTCAGAAAACACATAAAACTAAGAGAAAAATATTAATGAGGTTAAATTATTCGATCATGCAGCTGAACCGCTGACGTTAGGTGAGCGAATTTCCAAAATTAAGTTCATATGTTTTATGGTTCCAACCACATATTTAGGAAATTGGTACAAAACGTATTTGTAGAATTTGTATGCACCTCAGCCTCCAGCCCTGGCGAAATATATTTGGAGATGAATACACAAAAACTTAAAGTGAATGTTTAGTATATTAAATTTAACTTTTTCAAATTGTTAAAAGATTAAAGAGACACAAGATAAAGTCATAAAGAAAAAGTTAATTGTTAAATTACCAGAGAAGAAAGCAGTCATAAATATGCACATAGACATCATGGAACTAGAAGTAAAACATTGAATACTTAACAGGGTATGCCTATTTTGAATACATTTATTTAAAAAAATCAATCAATTATTTTGTTTTATAAAACATTTTAAAATAAGAATAAAAGCTTCTAGTGGTGTGGAAGTAATTTTCTTCCATAAATACATTTATTGAGAAAAATCTACTTCTTCAATTTGTTTAAAAAAAAAGAATGGTAAAAAAATTAAAAACCCCTAGTAACACAAATAAAAAAGTTACAGTACAATTTCATTATGATGCAATATTTATCACTACCATCATTTAAATTTATTGTTTGTAATTTTTCAAGTCATTATTTGTTTGTAATTATTTAAAATCAGAACTCAGACCATTATTGTCATTACTTTTTCCAAAATGTATTATCGGAGATATCTAAACTCGAACGACTTGTTGATGCCATTCACAACACAC
Source organism: Philaenus spumarius (assembly GCA_018207615.1). Classification (NCBI taxonomy): domain Eukaryota; kingdom Metazoa; phylum Arthropoda; class Insecta; order Hemiptera; family Aphrophoridae; genus Philaenus; species Philaenus spumarius. The sequence goes on along the minus strand of JAGFPH010014068.1, from coordinate 22,860 downwards.
ATAAACTTGTCTAACCAATGCTAACTAAATTATTTACAAAACATAATATACATGCACGATAACTTTATAAAAAATATCACTGCGATATAATTTAATAATAAAAACATCACATGAAAGATCGTAAACAAAAATTACAAGATGCAATAGCAATACAAACGATGTTGTTGTCGTTCACGATGATGAATGTCAAATATGAGAAATAAACAATATTCCAGAACCAAATATAATATGTGACTTGCTACTAAACAGTTGTAACAAAATTGAAGTCTCTTTAGACTGAAAGATTCTAAACCACTTTAGTATGTAGAAATCATATTACAACGCATGTGATGTAAACGACTGACTCTGACGATAGAGTGGAACGGCAAATTGGCAATGTCGGACTGAGTTCGCTTATGGAACGCAAAGGTAAAATGTGTTTAGATTTGCTATTAATAGTACTAGCTGACCCGTGCGAATATTTCGCAAGTTCGGAGTAGGCCTACATTTACCTGATTTAACACGTTGATTTAATTCAGTTAATTAAGTTTATTTATTTACATTGGTTTATAAATAACAGTTTCCCTATACAATCTTACAGTGTAAACAATCTAACTAACAGCTGTCATGCTAGTTAAACAGATGGTTAGTAGATGGCGCGGCGCCTTTCATTAGGAACATACGGAGTATAATATAAAAGTTTTTAAATCAATTTTTGTTATTAAAACATGAATTTTAAGCTGTTTGTCTATTTTTCCCGTGTAGTGGTTAAGGAAAGCTTTAAAATGATGCCTCATTCATGTAATTTGATGATGTATTAAGGAAGTTATGGCGTACCGACAAAAAAATAGTCTTGAGAAATAATATATGCGATTAAATCCTTTGGAAATGGCTTTAGTCAAAATGACTGATAACTTATAACATACATCATTTTGTTAACAAACCAAAATGAAAAATAAATAAACATTTATTTTCATTGCATCAAATGCTTCAAATGAGATGAATACAATTAATTGTGCAAGTGTCTTCATCCATTTAGTATTATTAAGTATTAAGTAGTATTACTAAGTAACAATAATTTTAAGATGTTTAAAACAAACTATTTAAAATTTTAAAAAATATATAAAATTTGTTCAAACTTAGAAATCAGTAAATGTTTTATTCCAAATTTTAAGGCCTAGCATCAGTGATAGATAAAAACATACCAGTAACTATATCGTCCATAACTCCATATCCATGTTTTTGTCCAGCAACCCATTCTCCAACATAAACTGAAGCAGCTGATGCCATAAAGGAACCACTCTTGTGCATACCATGACCATTAGCTAAACCATCCTTATAATATCCTTCATAAAAATCTCCATTCTCATACCTATAAAAGGAAACAAGGAGCAATTCTTTAAAACCGCTATAACTGTAACATCCTCAACTTTACAAAGTACAATTATCAAATCAGAATAAGACCATAAAGTCAATTTTAGTTAAAGCGAGCATCTTTGTTTTGTTATGCATTATATTTTTCTTTATGAGAGAGAGCTTTAATAATCAATAATGAATGACATAGACAGAACCAGTGTATTAAAAAATCAACATAAACCAATTCTGACATGTACGGACTAAACTCAGTGCAAAACAATACAATTTAAATGTCAAAACGACAAGAGTGACTAAATGCTGTCTACCAACCTATGTGCAGGCAGGGCCGGATTTAGCATATTGGCGCCCCTAGGCCCAATATTTTTTCCGCCCCCTAATAAGTTACTTCCCCAAAAACCATTATTAAAAAATTATATCAGGCCTATATGTTAACACGTTTACTGCGGCGGGGGTACCGGTACGTCCAGCGGTGTCTATTCGCATGCGCAAGGAGTACCGGTACCCCCGCCGTATTGTCAATGCTTTTCTTTTTAGTGTGTCCTTGACTCTGCAAGAAGCAAGTTTATGTTAAGTGTGTTTATTAAACAACTAACTGGAGAGCATAAATTGTGTGTAGTTTTAAGTTCGCACGTCCCGCCTGATTTTTACAGCTCTTTTTCTACGCATATTTTTAAGTTCGCGCACCCCTCTATTTATTAGTCCTTTGTTTCAATTTGTGCGTGTGTATGTATAGTTAGCTTCGCGTATCCCGCCATTTATTAGTTTTTTGTAATGTTTTGACTTTTTTGTTCTATTACATACACGAATATAGTGCAATGGATCTCCATCCTGGACCAAGTAATCAAGGCGATAGTATTAATTCTGATGATGAAGTGGAAAGTAATGCTACTGATGACCAGGATTATAACTCGGATTTTGACGATAACCAGGACTATGACAGTAATCCCATTGTATGGGCTTCAAATACTAATGGACTGAGACGAATTCCGTTTACAAAAACAGAAGAGCTCCGTGTCCCATGCCCTGGCACAAAGCCTATAGATTTTTTCCTTCTTTTAGTGGACAATATTTTTTTGGAAGGGATTGTGAGTAAAACTAACGCGTATGCGATGGAAGTGCTTTGTGGACCTACTACAACTCCTAAATCACGTATTTCTAGGTGGAAAGATTTGACTGTTGAGGAATTTAAAATATTTTTGGGATTATTGCTAGACATGGGTTTGGATCCAAAACCAAGGTTACAGGACTATTTGAGGACAACAAAAACATTTACTCCCACCTATGGTAAATTTATGAGTAGGGATCGGTTTTTATTGATACTTCGCTGTATACATTTTGCTTCAACAAATATAAACGACCGTTTGGGTAAAGTTAGGTATTTGACCGATTACTTCAATAATAAAATGACTGAAGTGTACTACCCCCAACAAAACTTGTGTATTGATGAAGGCATGGTGTTATGGCGTGGCCGATTATACTTTAGACAGTATATAAAGGGGAAAAGGCACAAGTATGGTATCAAACTCTATGTTTTGTGTGACCCACATGGTTTGATGCTAAAATTCCTTATTTACTGCGGTGTTTTGGACGACTTGGGGGAAAGGGCCATGCGGGTAATGTTGTTTTGAACCTTATGCAGGGAAAATTAAACTGTGGACACAGTCTTTATATGGACAATTATTATAACAGCATACCCCTTGCAACACAACTTCTCGCCAAAGACACATATTGCACTGGGACTTTGAGGTTGGACAGAAAACACGTACCGGAAATAGTCAAAAACACAAAACTTCGTACTGTGGAGACAATCGCTATGTATGGTGAAGGTGTAATGGTTGGGAAGTGGAAAGATAAAAGGGTTGTTCAATATATTTCAACCGAACATGAAAATGATATTGTTACGATAAGTAATAAACGAAACCAAGAGGCACAAAAACCATTGCCTATAGTAAAATACAATGGTTTTATGAAAGGCGTTGACCGGTCTGACCAAATGCAGGCCTACTATCCCTTGGAGCGCAAAACCCTAAGGTGGTATAAGAAAATGTTTATTCATGTCATCCAAATGCTACTGGTAAATGCACATTACCTGTTCAATGAAACCTTCAGATTAGAAAGAAGGAGAAAAATGGGACTTTTAGAGTTTCAAGAGTCTGTGAAAAATTCGCTTCTACCGGACTTGCCAAATCCCACGCGTCCTCTCGCCAGGCCTGCTGGCCATACAATTACTAAAATAACCAAATTAAAACCAAATTCAAATCGAACCTCACAAAAGAAATGCCGGATGTGCAAAAAAAGCACTCAGTATGAGTGTATAAACTGTCCAGAACAGCCGGGACTTTGTGTAGTCGGTTGTTTTGACAATTATCACAGACGTCAATAAATCTTGATTATGGTTGGATGGTAGGGTTGTAAATTTTTGTAAATATACATTCTTAATTATTTATAATAGTGTTTGTGTGATTATTAAAGAAAAGTGTCGACAAACATAACGTTTTGTAAGTGTGCGTCAGGTGGGGCGGGCGCGGCGTGCGCAGGGAGTACCGGTACCCCCGAAATTAAAACATAAAAAAAAGTGGTTTTGAAGATGGAAACCAACAAATAACATCTAAGTTCAACCAAAAAGACATCAAGGTAAGGTTTAAACCAAAAAAAATTTTCAGCATGTGGGGTACATAATGGGGCTTATTTTCAGCGGTGAACGGGTTAATTGCTTAAACACCACTCCACGATGCAATTTTATCATTGCAAGTTTTTTGAGTAATTTACTTGGTTCTGGACTTAACAAAATACCGTCTTAAAACACTTTTAGTAATTTTATGTATTAAATAGTGAGCTCATGTTTGTGGGACTGAAACAGTACGATCCAAACCGCAGAGCATTCCCGCAACAAAGCATGGCCATTGCTATGTTAATAACTTAGGTTTTCTTCAATTTAGTAATTTGGGCAAATAAATAAAAAAACTATGTAATACATTAGGCTATAAAATAGGTTTAATCTCAGAAATAGTTTGTAACGAAGTTGATGCGTAATGTTGAAAAATAGTTTAACTTTACCAACAATTATTTGATCCAATGAACTTTAAAATCAGAATGATTTTTTTTGTAATCAATTCAAAAAATAAGTTATGTTATGGCTATTTATTTTTATTTCTAGATATTTTTTTCTCTCGGCTGTGCGCCCCCTGGGAGCTTGCGCCCATAGGCCTATTGGGAAATCCGGCCCTGTGTGCAGGATTATACAGAGAGTGATAACTATCGATTACGTAGTGATGTATCTATGAGAAAAGTGCAGGGTTCATACAGGTTTTTCAAAAAGAATTTCCAGTACAATTCCAGGACAAGATCTTGTTTTTCCAGGACACTTAAAATAGACTACGGTAAAAAGTAATTTTTTTAGATAAAGCTCTTGATCGAAAAAACATGCCATAAAAAGTGATGAGATTAAAATCAAATAATGATTTTTTAATTTCCCAACCAAAATAGACCGGGTGAGAACAAAACCTCTTTAAAAAATAGTAAATAACACTGAATTTTGGAACTGAAGAAAATTATTTTACAGAATGACAAGGAATGATGTTACTGATGAACTGTAATTTATACTTTAAATAATTGCATAATTGAAATACGTGAAGTGAGAATTAACTAAAGAATATATGAAATTGAGTCATTGAAATATTATTACTGGATGGGTTTGGCCGAAGGTATAAATATATTTTTATTGAAAACAATTTACATTATTGAATTACTAAACAAAAGAGAAAATTTGTGTAATCTTTAGGTTGTCAACTAACATGTTCAGATAACCTAAACATTACAAAATAGGTACCACAACAACAACAGAATCTAATTAAGTTAATTTTTCAAAAATTGTCTTGACTGTTGATTGTTTCTTTAGTAGAAAAACTTAAACAAGTTGTAATATTTTGCCAAACCAGCTTCTTTGATTCTATTGTACGCCCAACCATCCTTACATATATGTTTAAAATTGAACAGTAAAACTTTCTCCAGTGGAGAAAGTCTAACGATTAAATTTCAAAACTACTATAGTATGAATTTTCAACAACCCTGCATTCTCTCATCTCAAATGTTTATTAAATTTGAATGGTTAAAACTAGCATGTATACATACTTAGATCAGTCCATAAAATTTAGAAATGAAATTGGTATTTTGGAATAGAGGGGAAAATTCCAGGACAGAAACCTAACTTTAAACGACATCACAGAAAATTCAAGGATAATTCCAGGTTTTCCAAGACTGCATCATTTACCTTGAACCGATCCTCTCACATGTTTGCTTAGGTCGACGTATCCACAACCCCAAGATAACAAGTTAAATCTAGTAAAGATTAAATTCTACAAATATTTTTATTTTTGCAACGCTTTACGTTGCATAACTAAACATTAAAAAAAATTTACTGTCACATAACATTTTAGAAATAGCTAGAGCTATAAAATGGATGACAATGTAATAAACATAATTAACAAATATAGTAATAATATCTAATTCAACTTAAAACCAATTATCACAATATTATCAAATATTCTTTGGTACTATAGTGTACATTTTAAAGCAGGACAATGTTTTCAATAATCACTTTTAAGACTAAAAACTCTACATTTTTTGAAGATATAATGGAAGATAATTAACACATTTTTTAATCATAAAACTAAGAGTTTTTGAAGCTAAGTTCGGCAATATTTTTTTGCAATTGAAAGTTATTTCTCTTCCATCTTTATTTTATAATTAATCAGTGTAATTAATCCTTCCCACACTGAGCCTGATATAGTCATTTTTGAGCAAACGTTTTTTCATGTAAAATTTTAAAAAACTCTTTTCATAAAGTTTTTTTAAAATTATTAAATAGTATTTGTAAAAAGTAAAAAAGAATAAAAAATTTGGATTTTTAAAGATTTATGGCTGTGATTTAAACGTAACTAAATCTAATCAAACAAAGATAACACATAAGATTTCTGCGTGAAATAAATACGAAATAAAACAATAACAACAACAAACAAACTTTAAAAATTACTCAGTGAAAAGTTAAAACCGAACAAAAGTTAGAAGACAAAACTCAGCTGTTGGTGATGACTGATTTATTCGTCTATAGCTCTGTAGTGATGCCAGGTACAGTGTCCAGGTACCAAAAAACATCGACCATTGCAGACAGCTTTTTCAAGTTGGAAGTATGAAATCTTCAGAAAACATTAAAAGTGACTTCATCTGCCATCTAGTAGAGGTTTTGTTAACTAAATTCATTCCTATGAATGGGTCTTTACGGATATAATCGTCTACCACGTTTTGACCTTGTTCTACTTTGCGGATATATTCGTCTACCGTGAGGGAAGGGTTAATGTTTATAAACAAAATAAACTTAGAATTTCAACTTGGAAGAAATATAATCCACAATGTATTTTTTCTAGTGAATTGATGTTGTACTTTGAGATTGATTTGATTATGGTGATGATGGTGCTTTTCTAAGTTGTGAGACTGCAGTTAAAATGGAGGAAATAATTTCATAATATGTAGAATTGAAACATACTTTCATCTTTACTTTATATGCAGAAGAACCTCGATTATAAGAGGCAATTGGGACTGAGCAGATCTCGGATAATACGGTAGACCATTAGAAAACCGTTGAGGTGTGAGTTTGTCATTTACATCGTTATTGGCTGATTTGGAGCCAAACTTACTTCAAAATCTATTTTATTTGGCTTTAGATAACATAGTTTTAAATAAATAAAGAAGGTTTGATAATGTACTCAAATTAAATAAATTGGATACTGTAAGCTACTGTAATAAAACCACAAAAATAATGCCTCTGAAGTTTTTTCATTGATTGTTTAACCTCTTCTTTATTTGAATACCGTTTAAATGCCCATTTTTCAATTTCCGATCAATCCCCGACAGTCACTTCCAAAATACCTAAATCACTTCCCACTTTTCTTATTGAATCAACTCTATCTAATCGTTTAATTGCTTCCTATTTTTGATTTAAAGATAAAACAACAAGCTTTTGCTTTTTACTCATAATGACACTCTCATTCACAAAGTTTAACAAAGATACCGACTTAAAACAAAATACAGTAGCAGGGGGAAGAAACTCATGGGAATGGATGGTGAATCCTAAATACAATGCCGCGAGAAGAGTTACAGGTTCAAGACCGCTTCATCATTCATACTACCCGTCCGCTAAAGGTCACCATACTATTGCGTTGGGTAAGGAGCGTTTTCAGGGTGTACAGGGCAAACAATAGTTTTGTTTTCTTTCTGTTCATTTATTTGTAATTTAACAGAATTGATTTTGACAGGTTTTTTTTATTATTAAATTTGCCTCTGTTAATACAGAAATTCAGATAACCAAGATTCTACTGTATATTTCACAAACTATGCATTCAATTTGTTAAAGTAACCATAAAAATTAATAAAAATAGACCAACCTTGTACTGCCATATCCATTCTGTAAGCCATCTTTCCACTGTCCCTCGTACATACTAACACCTGGAGTTTCAAGACGACCCAACCCATGGGGTAGGTTGCAATGAAACTGTCCAGTATAAACTTTACCATCTGCCCATTCTAGTCTACCACCGCCTTCTATTTTTCCACATGACCACCTTCCTAAAACACGAATAACATTTTTATTTAAAAAATATAATAAATTTTAATTCATAGTGTAACGTGCTGCCTCATTGCAAGCCGTTTACAAAATACAATTTATTAATAATAAAAAAAATAAATAAAATGAAATTTCGACAAGTTTTCTCTAAGTTGTATTTAAAAAAAATAACCTTTTTCTATGTAACAATTACTTATGCTCTCATATCTTCAATTTATATAACTTACTATATTTATTAATTATAGTTTAATTCAATGAATCATTATTCCCTTAACCATAACAAAAACAATCAAACATAACCCCAAAATTGAAAGTACGTAGTAGCATCGTCAGATCTGTGCTTGTCACAGCTGACGATTAAATCTTTGTTACATATGTTCGATTTAACATCTGTGCGTGCAGTTGGTAAACTACGTGGCAGCTCGTCCTAGAAGCACGGAATCTGTGTTCTACACGCAGAGACCATGCCACCAGAATTTGCCGCTGCGGCCACACAACTGACGCCATTTTTGTTTCACCTTAATATTACACTGAATTTATTATCTTAATTAGGTTCTTAGTTACCATGAAGTACTTTACCAGGAAGGGAAAAGACTCAAATTGACGAAACATAATAGTTGGCATTAAGATTTACTCCTCCATTATGAAATTAATCCAATTTACACAACAAGAATAAATAACCTGGCAAACCATATTTAAAGATATAACCCAATCAGACATACACTCATCCAAAATCTAAATTCTAACATACAAAAATTATATCTTATTCATAATATTCATGAATGCAGACCCTTTTTTACATTATTTATTTAAAATTATTTACTTACGTACGTTTTTGTCAAATTTATGAATTTTTATAGAGCACTTTTAAAACTTACGAAACAAAGAATGAATTTACTTTAACACAATGTTTTTTATTTTATGCAAAATTTATTGAAACAGTTTTATAGTTAGTTAATTGTTTAGCCTCATTTTACACTGAATTTACTCTAGGGGGCAGATATAATTCACTCCGAAAACATTGTTCATCTTTCTACAAGTCACGCTCACTGGTCGGCCATTTCTATACCTTCTAAAGCACGCTCGACCTTGAAATTTGTTAAGTCTATAACTTCAGCTAATGATGTCCGATTTTCGCCATTTCACACTTTAACGTGAATTCACTGTCTCTACTATCGTTTTAAACTATTTTAGTCGTATTCCCTACGGAAATACCGCAAACTCCATACTTATGGAAGCTTTACACTCCACACACCAAAAACAGGTCTGTATTGCTCCACGGCTGTTCAACAACTGAGAACGATGCTTGTCACAAATTGGCGATGTTATGCGCAGTGACGTCATCTCACGCGATTGCTTTCCACCAATCATAGATGTCTTCTTTTTTGATTTGAATATGTTTCGAGGCTACATGTCTGTTTCTATTCTAAACTGCACCCGATATTGAGGCTATTTTCTGATGACGTAATCTTTACATTTAAAACCTATCGAAATTCTTTGTTTCTTATAATTTACGATTTTACTTTTTTAATCAATTTCTCATGAACTAATTATGATCAAATAAACTTGTCTGCATTCCCCTTTGGATTTCTAAGTTAATTATTTTTATATAAATTTTTTTTAATTTAGCCTAATTTATCTAAAATTTACAATACTCCTCCCTTTACGTTACACCCTTTTTATGTTATATTAATTCCGTGAAACTCACATATATTACAATAGTTAATCATTTTGCAACTAGGCATTTATTCATTCAGGCTGCTTTCATTGTCATTTAGAAACTTTTCCTGTAGGTTATTAATAGAGTCCTCTTAGCTGATGGAAGTTTTCAAAAAATTTTAATTACAAAAAGTTTTGATTAAAAAAATATGAAATTGGAAAATTCAGACAACATTAATAATAACAACTAACAGTAATACAAATACAAAAAAAAAATTATTTAAACACTTTTTTATTGGACATTAAAAAGCTACAATTATTGTAGTATCTTTATCCGGTTAACTGGATTTTTCCGAAGATTACTCTTTTGTATGCCCAGTATTAATGGGCTGACAAGGTTTTCAATATTTATTGTGATTTTTTTATACATCTGTGTTGTTTAGATCTTTATTATTAGGTAAGCCTAATGTAGGACAAAAACATAAACAAAAGGCACGTCAACTTTATATTTTAACTATAATGTCGAAGAATCACATAATTGTATAAGTCAATATAACTCTTTCCTTAAAATTAATTTTACACGGTATACCATATTTCATTTAATCCAGACTTACGTTATTTTAACAAAAACAATTCCCAGTTAGGCCAGGATCTGCCGTAATTATGTTTTCTAAAATTACATAAAATTAAATCTGCTGAGTAAGTAATATAGAAAGATTTTTTCCTCAAAACTGATAGTCTCAAAATTTAAGTTGTCAATATTCATTATTGTTGTTTTTCGTTAAATTTGTTTTTGTTATCAAACCTTGAATCAGATTTGGTAGTTCTGAGTTGTTTATGTTGTTGGCCCAATGAACAATCCAAGTTTTCAACCTCGTGCGCCGAATGCAATATTGTTTGGCGATTTTAACCCTGAAGGGCTAGTTTTACGATAATAACTACTTCAAACGTTTTCAAAGTGTAGACTAAATTTGCTACAATTTGAGGCCGAACCGTCTCTGTAGATCAAATAGCTACAGATTTAAAAAAATTGTTTTTCAAACTCGGAATTTTTTCACAATATTTTGTTGTTCTGCAGGAATTTTGACTCTGTAGGCCTATTTTCTTCGGGAAATGCCATATTTCTACCATATTCCAATCGATGCTGAAGAAGTTTGAGGGGACCCACAGATAAGGCAACCCCTACTTTTCATATTTCTCATTACTAGGCCTGTTCTTTGTATTAAACCATGTCTGAAATTTCATGACCATTTAACTTCAATAAATGTGGGATCTTATGAGAAAAAAAAAGCTGTAAAGGATTATTTCAATTAAAAGTTTTAAAAAATTATTCAAAATTAAAATACACTTTTTTGTGATTTGGTCAGGGCCAGATTTACAAAAACCTATCTGGCCAAAACCATCGGATCACAATATGTTTAAATTTATTGTACACAATAAAGGCAAATTATCTATCCATCTGTCGTATCTACTTTATTCAACATACTTTACATCTTCTAATTCAAATTACCACACAACAATAAAATATTGCAAAAAATTTCTGAGTTTGAAAAGTTGTAGTTCGTAAACTATTAGGTCTACAGAGACGGTTCTGGTCTCAAATTGTAGTATATTTAGCCTACTTTGAAAACTTTTGAAGTACAGTAGAGCGTCGAAAATCCGAACTAATTGGGACCGAGGGGAGTTCGGATTATCAATTTGTTCGGATTTTTGAAAACAACCAAGAAAATGCCATTTAGGCTAAAATATATATGCCCTTTAATCGAGTAAAATGGTTAAACAGTAAAAGCAGTAATGTAATTACAATACAGTATATAAGACTACTTACATATTATGATTTAGAAGAACCTGCACGTATACAGTAGGGCCAACATGATTACACTTGTAACTCTCAATTACAGTAAAGTACATAATTAAAAGTTCACTTATACATTATAGTTAGCGCAAACGAAAAATAAAAAAATACTGTATAGTGCACTACCGTATGTATGACACACTGTTATAATGATTACACAAAGATAAATTAATGAACTTTCTGTATGTTTACTACTAGCGCTAAAGCAGCTTATTAGCGTGGCAGTGAAAATACTGATAGCCAGTCTGTTGTGAGGGCGTGTGAGAGCAGGTATTAAGAATTGTTTAAAAAGAGATAATAATGTCAAACTGCAATGAAGATTTTTGTGAAATTTTTAACGACAATAATTGGAATTTGCAAAAACAAAATTTTTGCAGGGGCTGACTCAGAACGTGTTCGGATTTTTGACGTTTCGGATTATTGACGTTTGGATTATCGACGCTCTACTGTAGTTATTAGTAAAACTAATAGCAGTAGTAGTAAAACTAGTCCTTTATAGTTAAATTTGTCAAAAACTGATGAAAGGACAAGAATTTTGCATTGTTTTGCACTTTTTGGATTTTTGACAATTTGTGTTCGGCGCTTAGGTTGAAAACTTGGATTTTTCATTGGGCCAATATCATAAACAACTCAGTAAAAAACCAGAACTACCGGATCTGACACAAGGTTACTGGACTATTATATTTAACATTTTAATCAACATTTTAGTAATTATTGTATACATACTGAGATGATTACCTGTGTAAGTTGCATCCTTGTATGTTGATGTTGGCTTGGTAAAAGTATAAGTCGCTGTACGCACGTTACAAGCTTGGCTTTTGTTAAGTTTTGCTTTGATAGCATTGTGAATAGTGAGTAACCACTCATTCTTTTCTTGTGTAGTTGGAATAACAAATGTTAGAGTTTCTTCTGGCATTGTCATCACTAGCATGTTCTAACAAAACAAGTAAATGGTATATTGTATTATTTATAAATTGTATACAGAGTGTCTTAAATCATAAACCAAAGTAAATAAACAACAAACTTAGAAAATAATGTTATTTTAATAATATGTTTTTTTTAACAAATATTCAAAACATATGTCTGCCTTTGTTATTACTCATAAAACCTTATAACAATAATAATAAACAAATCTACAAAATATTCAAAAAATTTCAAAACTCATAGCTTGACACCTTTTTCATAATATGATTTGCTTTACTGTTAGTAATATATTATAATGAATACAATTATGTATTCCTCCTATAATGAAATCCACGATTTCTGACCCTTCTAAAGAAACATTTTGATCAACAGATTCAGGACCAGAATATCACCACCATCAAGTAAATACTAAATTTGAAATACTAATTGGCTGCACTCCTACATCGGAGGGACACAGATGATGAGAGAAACTCCAGAGTAAGGAGATGAAATTCATGGGAGCTAAATGGACCAACAACGAATCCAGCAGACCTGCAGTAAACAAAGAGTTACCCAAAAGAAACGCCACGACTTTATATACAATGTACATAGGTTTACCAAGGCCGACCACTGTATAGAAATCATCCCTACCAGCAGCAACAGAACTAAAGGTACAAAATAACCGTCAATTCTATCTGAACCGACAACCTACCAACTTCAGGCCCAGCAACAATACTGGACACATCTCCAACAACAGATGAGACCACCAGGCCTAGTTCAGACCTGATCAATTATCTACCAACAAGGACAAACACTATATATCCAACACCTGAACAGCAAAGGCTATTTCACATGATAGCCACTGTAGGCCGATTGCCTATAGGGATTAAGGGCAATGAGGCAGCGGACCGACTTGTTAGAATAGAGGCTAAAAACTCTTCATTGGCCCAGGCCTTTCTGTGGGAGGCCTAAGAGCCACCTTAGAAATATTATTGAAGTCTGGATGGCGAAAACTTGGTCCTCACGTTGGAACGATGCTCCTGGGCTTAGGCAGGCTAAAATGTTCAGTTGTCTCTCTAAGTCAAAAGCTCAAAAGCTTTTATTGTTGGGCAGAAACAATCTTGGACGGATTGTGGGAATTCTTACAAGTCACTTCCCGGCCAAGTGCCACATAAAAAAAATGGTGGTAGTCTCGTAAGATTCAGGTCGATTCTGCTCCCTTGGTATTGAATCGGCTCAACACCTGCTGTGAGAGTGCGAGGCTCTTGTGTGGAGGATATTTACGGCACTTGGAAGTGCTTTTGTTAGCCCGGAAGAGGTCCGTGGTGTTGATCCCAAGACCCTCATCGGTGTCGTAAGAGACCTGGGAGGGATCTGGGATGATTATTGAAAAGGGAAAGTATACCACAATGGATCCATTGGAGTCGCAGTGGTGAGGAGGCCTTGTAACCTTCCATCTTTAATAAAAAATAGGCCGATTTCCTATAGAAACACAACTACCACAGCCGAAAACACCACCATAGACATTCCCCAAGCATGGAGAGGAAAACTTGCAGCGCAATGCAGAGAACTAATAGGATGTATCCAAGGAGTAAATATGGACCATTCAGAGAGATTTTGCTTTGTGAGAATATAAACAGAACCAAAAACACATACTAATTTCTTTTAACTTAAAATTTATTTCAAAATAAGTATGCACCTTAAAATATGTTAACTGTATAAGAAGGAAATTTATGTTTTTGTAAGTTGTAAACTTCTGATTTATTGTAATATATATATTTTTTGTTGGTGATATTTGTTTTTCCATATGTTTCATTAAATAAGTAAAATTGATCATCATGCCAGTCTGAAATTTAATTTCAACCACTTTTTCGCTGTAGTGAGTACTTTTACAGTTTACGAGTTCACGGAATTATAAATTTAATAAGAAATATGATATTGCACAATACTGCAGTTTCATAATAAGTTATGACGCATATAATCTGGTACATATTTGGCGGACAATGTGATCATGAGGCATGACGTGATCGACAATGGTGAGTATGGAAGATGACCTATGTAGCATGTGCAGTGAAGAAAGAAAATAAGGTTTGTATACAATCCATATCTTTTTAAAGTAACAAGAAAATATTTCATGTTTTATGATAAACAAAAGTTATTAAATTATGGTAGTTATACTATATTTAACGAGTATTAAAGGTTAATTAATAAATAATCCCACATTCTACATAAATTTCTTAAATATAAATAAATATTTTTTTATTTTGGACTTTAGTATGATTTGGATTTCAGTAACACATTTTTTTAACAGTTTATTTTTAAAATATTTTTTATTTTTGTAACGCCTTATGATGTATCAAACCCCATCTTAATCGAAAAGTAATAATTAACCAATAAATAAAAGAGAATTATCTACGACATTCATTAGCCTAGCCTATCTAAGAGAACCAACCTAACCTCTTGGAAAGAAATAGCCATAAAGTATTAGGAAGTATATACGAATTTCAAAAATTACATGATATTATTACCAATCAAGCAAATGTTATAATCCCTAGATAGTAAGAACCGTACATATAAATAACTGAGTTATAGAATAAACACGATAGCAAACTTGATTAAAATTTTAGCCTAGAAGTAGGGTAACCTGAACTAACTAAACCAACAATTGTAAATTTTATAACAGATTACACTAAGCACAGCACAAACACCCACATACATACATCATTTATTTATTTATTCAATCATTCTGTATCGTAAATTAAAACTAGTATAAGCACAGACTTTTACAATTTGTTATGGACGATAAAATGTAAACATAGACAACCGCCATGTTTAATTCATATCGCTACGTGAATCAAAGATCGTCTAGAATACAGCACCAAAACTAAATGTTTCAAATCAGATAAATAACCCTAAGTCGTAACCAAAAGCTAAAGAACAGAATTTTAAAATTAGTATAATAATTATCAACTAGATTAGACACAATAGAATATAATAATTAGATTAATTAGTCTCTCAACACCATCTATACTCAAAACAACAACTATTCAACATGAGTCAAACCAGTGTTATTTTAATACGCGGATTTTTATAAATTTAAAAGTAATAAATAATATTTTGGCGAATCATAAGTATTTGCAACGATAGGCGTTGCAAAAAATAAAAATATGTAAAGTTTTATGTGTTAAAAAAAAAATGGGGTTCGGTAAGAAGTTCAGAAATAAAAAAAAATATGTTTTAAATCAAAATAAAAACGCTATATGTGGATTATCTAATAATTATCAATATCTCTCCATCACCTCCTTCACTTATTCACCTTAAAAACAAAAGTCGTCGCTCATGTAATACTTTAAATCATTTAAACACCTCTTAGGCCTATTGCCTTACTTCAATAATAAAATCACCACCCACCTAAACTCTCCATAACATCTCTCACCTAACTCCAACGTAGAACAACATCATGTGCTTCACCTTACTTTCAAAACCTTAAAAATCACCTTCACTTAACTCCCACAATACTAACAAAAAAAATAATAATCATAATATTTGCGACAATCCACATATAACCTCACTTATGCTCTGTTTGCATATATCTACTTATAATTGTTAATTATTGAGAAATATTTGTTAATTAATTTGATTTTCTCAGGGGTGGATACCTGGCTATTAAAGTACAAGCTAAACGGACATTCGTGGCTGTATAAAGAAATTCAAGGCATTGCAGCAAGACAACTATTGTTTACTCAAACATAATTAGAAATGAATATTTACAGCAATAAAAAGATATCAACATAATGGTACAAATATACAAACAAATCAAAGAACTATTTACAATTATACAAAGTTTCGTCATCCATATCTTAAGCTATGACGCAATAGAAATCAAAAAAAGTTACTTTTTAGTAAAATGAAAATTTTCATATCTGCAGACTAAAAAAATATGTCCTATGGCCATTATTACTTACAGTTTCACTCGTTGCACTGTCTTTTTACCTAGGATTTCACTGATTATATTCGTCAAAGTCACTTCACTTGCATTTTACCAACGCGTTAATCCAACCACATGGCAACTTTTTAACAAGTCCATTTTTTAGAAGAAATATACGGAAGATTTCACTTCTTACACTTTCACAAACTCCTAAACGTCTCTACTTGACATTAATACAACTTTCGTCGTGATCTTTTAAGAATTACTACATTTTTCTTACAAATTCTTCGCCACCTGCAATTAGCTTGCACAAAGCCGGCTACGCCATCTTGACTTCTCTCCTTCTCTTCTCCTCTCCTCTCTTGCGTTGTTAAACGTACTTCTCTCAGAACTGTACATGTAAAATAGCACGTACGCAACTCTGTGCTAGGCCTTCCGTATCTCAACGTATACACTGATGTTGTGTCTTGTTATACATGTATTTATTTCTTCTTTACAAGTTGCCTTCGGATTGTCTTTGCCTAATCAAAATGTTTATTATTATATTACCGCTTGTCTTCATTAACAATTCACTTCAACCGTAATTATTTAAATGATCTTTTACACAGTTCTTACACGTTACATGTTCATACATTAATATATCTTTTAAGTCTGCTTTTATTTTACCCACTTTTATAGTCTGCTTTTTATTTTTTATTCATTTATCAAAAAATGATTCTACTGTAATTATTTTGCGTCATTTAGAAATTTATTTTTGACCAAACCTCTGTGCTTTTAGACACTATAGGAAACAGCTGACTTATTTCTTATTTTATATTTTCTCTGTGACATGGCTGTTAGTGTTACATATTCAATCATCTATCAGAATTTAAATACCATTAACATAATTAAAATAAAAGCAAAAAGTGACAAAATAAACGTTTATAGTAAACTCCACCAGGAATTCAATATTAATACACTGATGAGCCATCCAAAACATCAGTAATGTGTGACGTAAGTCGGACAGCTTACCCTAGCAGCAAAAATGGTTGGCGTTTTGTTGGTCCTACAATATCATCCACGGTTGGCCAACAGTGCGGATTGGCACTATGTCTTACGGTTGGCCAACTCACCCTTCCCCAACGTTGGGCCAACAAACATAATGTATGTTGGCCTAACTGAAATTTCACTATAATTTGCCAACAATTAACCAACTGTTCACAAGTAGAGAAATCCAAAATGAAAATTAAAGCCCAATACAATATTTATTGTCTCCTCCTGCCCATATTTATAATTCCATTTTTTATATTTATTGGATCATCCTTATTAAACTATTTCAAGTTACTATATATAGGCCTATATATATAAGCTTTTAAAAAATGATGCAACGGATGTACATAAATATTATGCTTTGGGTGGTATGTGATAGGATGAAGAAAATTTACTTAGGCCTATAAACTGTTATTTTTCATTAGAACAACTTTAATTTACTAAAGTAAAGACAGTTTACAAAACATAGTTTTACAACATTGCAATATTTTGGTAGTTCTTTACTCATTATTTCACTTCTTAATTTTTATAGACTATTTAACTGAAAAAAGCGCACTATTACTAAAAGTTGTGCCATTGTCTGGAAGAACTTTATTATACGATTCTATTTACATTTTTCACTTCACAACACTAATTATCAACTCAACTTGTCACATTTTCACTGATCAACACGACATCGTAGGACTATCTCTCCTGAAACAGAAAAAATAACAGATTTTTTTAAACACAGAGGAAACGCGATACATATCAATATACTAGGAAGGAAGACCCTTAGATATATTAGCCTATAAAGATGGATAAAGATTATTATTAGCTATACATTCTTTTTAATATGGAGGATTAATCAAACCGTATTTAATTTAAATGTGTATGTTCAATTGTGTTTATGATATAACAAGAGTTAAGTTACACTAAAGATCCAGTATCATTTTTATTTATTTATCTACTCCTATAAATTAACATAACCTACAAATTAGAAATACAAATTAATGCTATGAAATCAGCTGTTAATGGAAGTTTAGAGGTTGTAACTTATGGTTACAAAAGATAATAGTATAGCTTCTTTTGTTTATGAGCCCCACGTTGGGAAAGCCATTTTGTAACTTAATGGTTACAAAAATAAAATAAAATGTTAAGTTATACTGTGTTAAAAAAAAAATGGGGTTCGGTAAAAAGTTCAAAAATAAAAAAAATATGTCTTAAATCAAAATAAAAATGCTATATGTGGATTATCTAATAACCATTAATATCTCTTCAACACCTCCTTTACCTATTTACCTTAAAAACAAAAATCGTCGCTCATGTACTACTTAAAATTGCTTATGCACCTCCTAGGCCTATTGCCTCACTTCAATAATAATCATCGCCCACCTTAACTCTCCATAACCTCTTTCTTCCAACTTCAACGTAGAACAATATTAAATATTTCACCTTACTTCAACTCACCTTACTATGATTCACCTTACCTAAATGCACCTTACTTGAATTCACCTTAAAAAATCACCTTCACTTGACTCCCATAATCTTAATAATAAAAAAAAAATAATAATCATGATAATTTGCGATAATCCACATATAACCTCACTTATGCTCTGTTTGCATATATTTACTTATAGTTACTAATCACAGAAAAATACTTGTTAATTAATTCTGTTTTCTTAGGGGTGGGAACCTGGCTAATTAAAGTAGTGGCTAAATGGATATTCGTGGCTATAGAAAGAAATTCAAGACGTCGTGGCAGCAACTATTCGTTTACTCTGACATAATTAAAGAATGCTGATTTACAATGAAATACATCAAGACTACAAAAAACAAACAACAAATCATTTATATATAAATATGTACAAGTTACAATTAGGCCCTAGTCCACCTATAGTATGACGCAATAGCTAAGAAAATTGAAGCTAAGTTATTTCTCAAAAAATTGTAAAACTCTAAAATGCAGACTTCTAAAGTTAAAATTAATGGCCATATTTACTCACGATACCAGTTGTTTTTGTAATTGTACCTAGGTTTTCACTGACTCTATTTGATATAGCTAGCTCACTTCCATCGCGTTAGTCCGGTCACATGGCGGCTTTTTTATAATTTCACTTTCCAAGAAAAGTACACAATAGATTTTACTTTCTAAGTTTTCACCAACTTTCAAGCACCTCTACTCCATTTTAATGCAACATTTGTTGCGATTTTAAAGAAAATATAACATTTTACGACGAACTTTCCACCACCTCTGTCCAGTTACATGTACAGTTCGTTACGCCATCTTGATAGAAGACGCTGCTTGTAATACGTTCTACTTCGTCCCAGTGAAGAACCAGTACGTTTCATTACGTTCCGTATCTTTTGACATCTGTGCTCTTTCACATACACAGATTGATCCTCTCTCTCTTCTCCAATTGCTTCCATGATCACTGTACATACTATCATACCAAGTTTTCAATTCATATTACATTGTGCCATGTACTGTTATTATATTCTTTTTTACTTATTTATTTATCGAACTGTTTATAATTTTAAATACCGCTTCGTATTGTTCACTTATAACGCACCACTCGTTGAGATAAAGTTTCTGAACAACTCCACCCTTTACACACTCTCATATTTTAATATATATTTTTTAAGTCTGCTTTTGTATTTCCTATTTTTACAGTCTGCTTTTACGTTTTATTATTTGTTTATTAAAGAAAAAATGATTCTACTGTAATTATTTTGCGTCATTAAGAAATATAGTTATATACAAAAATTAAATGATTAGTATTATTTATGTATTGCGTCATTATTCATTTATAGACCAAATCTCTGTTCCTTTAGTCACTATAGGAAACAGCTGACTCATTTCTTACTTTATTATTTTCTCTGTGACATGGACGTAAGTGCTACAGATACCCCCTGTTCATGAAAGAAATTCAAGGAATTTGCTTTCATGAACACCAAAAACACCACAGTCCATGTAACAGAGAAAAAAAAAAATTTTCCTTCTTTCTTTTTTTTCCTTTTTTTAAATTTCAAAGAAATTTGGTCTTTACATTATTCAAAAATTTCAAATTTACAAATTATACTTAAATTTCAATCATTATTCTCATTCCAAAATACTTCACTTACTTTCACTTAACTATTAGTTGCCACAAAAAATTCAAAAATCCAAAAACTCAAAAATTCAAAAAATTCAAAAATTCAAAAAATTCAAACACTCAAAAAACTCAAAAACCAACTCAAAACAATCAAACACTAAAATCAAATATCACAATTAAACAACATCAAAAATCAGTTACACATAAAAATTAAGTTTCACAATTAAGTATTACAATCAACATTACTGAAAAAATCAAGTTTACATATCATTATTCATTATCAAGATTATCAATCAAATTATACATCATTGTAATCATTCAAGTATTAGAGTTTTTTATTGTCCATCTCTCAACATATTATCAGGCTCAATATATTCTGCAAATTAATATTATACATCAATTGCAAATCAAAGTTCCCTCATTAATCCAATTCTACACATTATAAATTACCTTGGCAACAAATAAAATTCACCTATTTTCATCTCCAACCTGTGGCAACTCTACACTCAATCACTCTCAGTTAACACATTTTAAACAATCATTCACACCACAAATCAAATTCTTCACAATATTCAAAATTTACATTTACATTTACATACATTCATACCAATTCAACACATCACCCACATATCAAATTGTGAATAAGACCTCTAAAAATGGCAATGACCCCCTTTCAGACAACGTATATGGATAGTTCCATGAGAGTGCAACTACCTGACAAAAATGGAAAGAAGAAAAAAAAATAAAATATTCAACGGCGTATGTATATGTACATAAAAACAAGTTTGTGATGGTGTGCGTCAGCAAACACCATCCTTATAACTATGGAGAAACATCAATTATAAATATAAAATTGAAATTTGAAAAATATTTACTGTGTTTAATTTCCTTTCCTTCATACACATCTCCCATCATTCACTCCTTAATTGACCCCCATTAAACTCCCAAACATGTCGTTGAAGGTCACAGCATTGTTATACATTGTCTGTATCCAACGTACAACCCCCTACAACATTTCATTAAAATGAATTTAAAATTAGTGAAAACAAATCTAAAATCTTTAGTTTGCCACTCCCCGTCGAACTTTCATACTCGCCCCATTCGCACTACAAGTTATTATATATTTCAAGTTTATATTTTTCTATAAGTTATTTAAACTAAAGGAACAAAAAACAAAAAACTATATACATAAGGATCAAGACACCAATCAGGTAGGTAACTTTTTCTTTTTTCTTGTAGGCCTCTTCAAAATAAGTAGGCCTAGCCTATGTTTTATCAATTTTACTATTTTCTCTTTCTTAACATTATTTTTAAATTTTCTATAATTTTGCTCAGTTTTTTGTTTCTTATTTCTTTCCAATATACTCCTTCTTATTACTTTTAAATGATTCTTTACATCTCTTTTAGTTATTCTCAATTTTAATCTTTTAGTTCTTAAATCATTGATAAGCCTATTCATTTTTAATTTAGCATTCATTCCAGTATCAACTTCTTTATCTTTACTTACTCCCACAATAACCTCTTTATGAATATCTCCATTAACCTTGTTAACAATTCCAAACTCTACAACATTAGGCCTACTCTCTACAATATTATTACCTGAAACACAATCGTCGCATGATTTTTCAACAACTACTTCATTTACATTACTTATTTCATTCATACACTCTGTCAAATTAGGCTTAACCCTGGAACTGGCAGAAGGCCATGCATGGCCTTCTCTCAGGCGCAGAACGCAACAACTTCACACATTTGCAAAAATTTGCATATATTTGCATAATTGCTAATTTCACCCACTTAAAATTATCCAATCGTAATAAAACTGGCACCATTGGAAAGGAAATGAATTAAACTTAAATTTTTGTATTTACAACTTTTTCGTAAAACGTATATTTACATACGTAATCATCGTTTTAAAATATGCATATCGGACTACAGCTCTTTCCGTGCGCGAATCTGCATACAATTGTACTGTTATTTCCCACTTCTGCAACGTTCCCCACCATCTACAATAATGTTTCTTTGGCATTTCTAACAATACCGTTGGATTGGTCGGGATTTCATCTTTCTGTTGGTGTCTTCCAATCAGATTTCACAGTACATTTACTGTTTCAAACAAGAGTTACTGTAAACCCTTGCGGATTGGACAGTCTCTCAACCGATAAACACGCCTTTTGTCAACGATTATTTAGTAGGCAACGCCCAATGATTTGACAGATTGCTTTATACCATTTTGTAGACGAAAGTCTGTAGTATCTAATGGTGCTAAGTAAACTGGATAAAACCGGTTTTGTGATTGTCTAAACAGCAGTGGCAAGTTACGTTGTTGTGAGATCGCCTCGGGCGTTCGTTCCCACGCTATTCAAGTGGTCCGACCTACTGCACGTGTTAGCTCGGGAGTTTTTATTCCACTGATGTATTTTTGTTATTCAAACGAATG
>JAGFPH010014067.1:12252-22674 GCA_018207615.1 Philaenus spumarius | reverse complement strand
ACAAAATGTAGTAGTTAAAAAGAATTGAATAGCTATAGGTACATACTAATAGTAGTACAATTTTTACAAGAGAAAAAACTGTTATTAAGAACAATTTATAAAAGTAATGAAAACACTAACTATTTTAACAAGAATGAAATTAGGTATGATAAATCATCACTTACCGTTCGAGTCCCTTCATCAGTTTATTAACGTGTTGACGAAAAGCTTGATGCTCGTTTTCATCGTCGGCGTTAAGACGTTCGATATTAACAATAAAACTCATATTGGTGGCAAAGAGTAAACGCGCACAGTTTTTAAAAGAAGAAGAACTGATAGAGGTATAAAGCATTTCAAGTATATATATATATATATATATATACTGTATGTAGAAATTATAAAGCCCCCACCTCGGATGGTAAAAGTACGCTGTTGTCCAAAAACCAGTCTATTGCAACTGCCATTTGTGTTGAACTTGTAAAGTTCATTCATAATGTTTTGCCGTGCATTGACTGCAAAAACAAAAGTCCACACCTGTTATTTATGCGACAATAAAGCATCATCTGTCCACTTTTTGTGACAACTTGACAGAAAATACAGGAGCAAACACCGCACAAGCCCCCCACCTGTCGTAATCACCTGCCGTGACCGTTACAAACGACAAAGACATCTGTCAGTAGCAAGCGGGGAGTTGTCGTGGAAGGACGTGTGTGCAGGCCGACTTAATACTAAACAATTATTAACATTATTTGAACCATCTAAAGTTTTTTTTACTTGTCAGAAAATGCAGGAGCAAATCATTTAGTGCAAACACCGTACACACTTAATTACACCACCTGTCGTAATAACCTGCCGTGACAGATACAGTTGTTGCACTCCGAGTGTCGAACGGTATCAGTAGCAAACGGAGAGTTGCCATGGAAGGACGTGTGTGCAGGACAATATTAAAATTATTCAAAAACAAGATGGCGGCTTAGAGTAATCCTATTATTTTAATACAAGATTATTAATTATTTAAACAAGATGGCGGCCCACCGACTACTTTTATACTCCATAAATAACATACTAAACCATGAGAGACGTCGTAGACTAGTGGTTAACGTAGCGGACTCGGGTGTACCCCCGTTCGAATCCACGCCAGACCATTGACTTTTTTCAACAATAAAAAATATCGGCGAAAAATAAAATTATATTAATTAATTATTAATTATTAATTAATTATTTAAACAAGATGACGCTCCACCTTCCCCCACCACCTTATTTAAACAAGATGACGCTCCACCTTCCCCCTTACCACTCAGGTTCTAAAGTATCCGATTTGATGTAGGTTCTAAGGTATCCGGTATCCTACTTGTAAGGACTGCCCAAAGACATATATAGGACAAACAGGAAGAGCATTCTACAAAAGATTTAAAGAACATATTCCTTCCGCCAAACAATATATGGACCAAACAACGACTGTGTCTAAATTTACTGAACACATCATCGAGCAAGATCATAATTATTCATGTATAGAGGACACCATGAAAATATTACATCGGTGTAAGAAAGGAAACTTCATGAACGCATTGGAACAGTATGAAATATACAAGAATTTCAAAACTGACAGTAGTTCGTTACTAAACGAAAAACTAAACTTCAGTTCCAATGCACTATACGACACCGTGTTATCACTAAGAGATAACACACAACCCCTCTAACCAAATAATTGCTGCAGTAATGTTTAAGACACCGCGCGGTACGGTTCATTGATGATGTAGTTCATTAACAATTTTAACTCGTGTGTGCGTGTAAATGTTTTGTGTTAAGTGTTTTTATGTTTATTTATTTAAGTGTTCAAAATTAACGAAGGGAATCCGAATGGACTTGAAAATGGTTGAATAACCGAAACGGCCGTCGTTCTAAACGACGAACAAATGGAATATTGAAGACGGTAAGTCTAACATTTGATTTTATCAATGAACAATATTCGGAATGGCGAAACCCAATAATAATCTTATTGAAATGTTTGAGCTCTAAATGTTAATGAAATGTTTCAGCTCTGAATATAGGTGAAATATTTCAGCTCTGAATCTTATTGAAATGTTTGAGCTCTAAATGTTGGTGAAATGTTTCAGCGCTGAATGGTATTGAAATGTTTGAGCTCTGAATGTTATTGAAATGTTTGAGCTCTAAATATTGGTGAAATGTTTGAGCTCTGAATGTTATTGAAATGTTTGAGCTCTAAATGTTGGTAACATGTTTCAGCTCTGAATGTTATTGAAATGTTTGAGCTCTAAATGTTGGTAACATGTTTCAGCTCTGAATATAGGTGAAATGTTTCAGCTCTGAATGTTATTGAAATGTTTGAACTCTAAATTTTGGTGAAATGTTTCAGCTCTGAATGTAGTACAGACGTACACTCGCTTTTATAGGAGTTCTGAATAAGTGCGGATCAATTTGATACATAAGAGAAAAAAATATATATATATATATAACTTATAAAAATATTAATTGTAATGTGTTATAGGACTAATGTAGGCAGTATGACTTGTTTCGAGGTTAGAAGTCGTTCCTAACGTATTTTTATTTACACAATAATTTTTTTTACTTCGTTCTTCAAAAACCCCTCGCAAACTACAACTAACTAGTATATGCCGTAAGGTAAATGTACAGTACCTAAAATTAAATACTTCACTCAACGAGAGAAAATAAATTTTTGAAAACAAAACAAAAGATCGTAGAACTAATTAAATTAACTATTTTAATTAAGTATTTTAAGTACAATCGTTAAGACGTTTATTTTATACTAGGGGCTCTGCATTGAAATTATGATTGATTAGGACAGAGGCACTTGGATCTAAGTTTGGTGGTACGTTAGCTGTGACCTTTACATAATGTAAGACACAGATCGAAATAGACATGCAGTATCCCCAACATTTGTCAAAAAAATCACAAATTTTGCATGTATAATTTTTGTATTTAAAAAAAAATAAATGTACACCATTTTAAGTTTCCGTTCAATATACAAATAGTAATGTTTTAAAACCACCCACAATTAATTATTATATTATCTTCTTACGACTTTAACATACTGACTGCAATTTCCTGGGTGTAAATCATAAAATAAGCATCGAGGTCAGAATAAAGCGACAGGTAGACCTGACTTTGTCCCTTTTACAGATTTATTGGTTTTACCAGTTGTCTTTCAACATTTATTATTTTTTTAGAGTGTAGTACACGCGAGGCAGTAGGCCTACCGGACATATCCGACGGGTTTTTACTATGTGAATTTAGTGCTTTGTTTGATATAAATGTGTGTGAAATATAATTATGTTTAAGTGTTCATCGAGAACGGAGTGACTCCTCCGATAAAAACTTGATAATGGCTGAATAGCCGAAACGGCGTTTAAAAATACTACGCATGACTATTGATGACGGTAGGTTCTTATTACATTAATTTCATAAACCTAAAAGTAATTAAGGGTCTGCTGTAGTGGCGGCCAACTTGGATTTTTATCCCACAAGAGCAATGTTAAATTTCAAACCATTTATATAGTTCACTTTTTATCATAAAATTTTTTGCAAGGTCTCATTTTAAGTCCAGTCACAATACGCATCCGTGCAATTTACATTTTTTTAAATGCTTTTGATTTGTCATGTAATTGACATTTCGTAAGTACAAAGTTTGAATTTTTTTCCTAACTCATTAAAAAATTAACAATGAAAAATATTTTGCAAGGCGGATCCGAAATTTTATAAAGAATATTCAGTTTTTTTTTCAACACTCAATTACAAAATATAGACTTATAAAATGGTTTGAAATGAGGCAATGTCAAAGCGTTCAACTGCAAGAAATTGCACTGTTTTGATAGGGATACAGTGAGAAGCGGTTGCGTTTCCGGTTGCTTTCTCGTTTACTGGAGCAGACCCTTAAAAGCAACCACTAGAGCTGTATTGATAGTAAAAATTACTCATATGATCTTATACCAACTACATAAGGATACGTAGTTAAATGTATATGTTAGTTTGGGTTTTTTTTAAAGGTGAAATTCCACTAGGATTATTTTGTGTTACTGTTCCATAAGAACAAAACATAATTAAAACACACTGGTTGCAAGATATACTATTACCAAGCATTAGCAATTAATGCAATCAATTAACATACCATGCACTGTACTTTGTTATTTGTTTTGATTTTGAATCTTTCAACATGTTTCTTTCCGTAACGTATTAACTATGAATTTTACAGAAAAAATAATTTTACGAACATAGCGTCTTTCATGTATTCTCTTTTTTGTAATGCGATTTGACAGTGTTATATACGAGTATTTATAAAATAAATAAAAAAAAAACTCTAAGCAGTAATAAAATCACAAAAATAATAATACGCAAAAGGAATATAAAAAGTAAGATATCTTATTACCAAAGTCAATCAATTTAATTAGATTTTCTAAAAAATTGTTATTAAGAAGCTTCTACGAGAAAAAAAAAACATGCAGTCGGGGGACTGTCGGTAGAAGTGAAAACTCCTTTAGCTTTGATCACTAAATTTTGGCATTGCTGAGACATTTTTTACGAGGTCTTATTTAAAAAATATTTTTAGTTATTTATCAATAAGTAACAGTTATGTTCTATTTTACATGAAAAAATGAAATGACAAAAATAATAGTGATAAAATTTAAAATGTAATGTGCCCTGTATTCTAAAATAACAAAAAACTTCATTAACCAAGCGTTGTGCGTTTTTAAAAATTGTGTAATGTTTGGGAAATAATGTACCACGAATTGTTTTATTTATCAATATAAAATACTATACATAATTATTTCAGTTATATTACATAAAAGAAAAAATTACATTTCAGAATTATTACAAATGCTTTACAAAAATAAGTTAAGAACACTCAGAAAAATCAATTTCCATCCATAATTTCAACAACTCTTGCGCTATCATCACTGCCAGCATCATCGCCATTTTCTAAAAGTGATACAATCGGTTTATGGTATCTAAAGTAGGATACAAACAGTTTTGACTCGAATTTATTTAAATATCTTGTAAAGACCGCATCGATAGTAGTTTTGTATCTTGTTGTGCTATGATTGCGATCATTTGACATGTTTAAACCAAATTCATTTTTGAAAAATTCAATTAATGGTACATTTTTATCGTCTGCAAAGTTTATATTGAAATCCCCACTCAAAATCATTGGCAAATCATCGAATCTTTTTCCAATTCTTTGGTGAAGCAATGCAGATGCGCCATGAGAGTAAATAAATAAATTTGCATAAAAGAAGTCTCGTATAGCACACAATGAATTATTAGGAGAAATGTAAACGGCAACCATAATAATGAATTGATTATCACCGCAGTGGCAACGACTTATACACATATCGCCGATATCAAAGTGTTAAACATCGTGGCGTATTTGGCATGCACATCCATATAATTTGTGAAATAATGAACTGTGTCGGTATTTTGATATATAGCTACTCCTCCTGCTGGACGATTATTTCTTCAGAAACTCGCCACAAAGTTAAAATTTGGAATGTCAATTTTTTCGTCGTTACCCATATGAGTTTCTGATAATATTAATACATTATCTTCTTAACAATAGCGTCAATTTCTAAATCATTCACATGCTCACGTAAACTTTGACAATTGAATGAAAATATAGACAATCTATTATTCTTATTGATGAAATCAAGAAATGTTTTGGTGATGGTTTGCAAAGGATTTTCATGTAAACGTTTTAATTCCATCGATAAATCTTCTCGATGAGTTGTTGATCTCTTTAGAGTTTTGGTTGCATTTGAATCTTCTACCTGTGCATTTCCTACTCTGCCATGATGAAATATCCTCCTATCCTTTGTGTTTTCTTTAGTAACTAAGAATAAACCTTCTATATTAGTAACTCTTGTTAATGCAACGTATACCAATTCTCCTGAGCGACAACGATCGTATTCGTAAACGATAACATCGAAAGTACCTCCTTGCGATTTGTGAATTGTCATTGCCAAAGCGGAAATTGACGGAAAATGTTTTCTTTTTGCCAGTATAGTTTTATTTCTGTTGAGCGGTATTGAAGACGTTTGAATAAAAATGGGAACAGCGTCTTTGTCGATATTTAAGCGCGCAATGTGACTTCTATACTTTGTTGAACGTTTTCGACCTATTGACTTTGGGAATTTGAACCAAAGTCTTGTTATTTTATCATTTTCATCAGACTCTATGAGAAGTAATCTTCCTACAGTGCTGTTAGATAAACCATCCGCGACATCTATGTTTAGAGTGATCATGTAAGGTAGATTAGGAACTAGAACTAATTCATAAGGTAATCCACCAGTCTCGTCCGGTTTCATTTTATGTAACTTCTGCCTAACAAAATTTTCTTGCTCGGCATTATGACAACCAACAAAAACATCCGATGCTAATGAAACACTTTTATTTTCGAAAGTGTTTAAAATTACACTGTTGTATTCATTAACCGCATTATTCGTAAACATAATTCTAGTTCCTTCCGGACATACTGATTGTGTGTGTTCTTTAGTTACAAATCTAGATTCTATTATATTTAATTCTTCTTTCGTTAAAATAAATCCATTACCGATCTTTGTTAAAATTGAAGAAAAGAGTCTATTTTCTTGGTGCATTACCTTTTTTAGTTCAAATTGTTTAAATTTTCGCCAAGTCGATTCACCAGTAATTTTTTTTTTTTTATTTGCTTAAAGATAGGCGTGGCTTTTACAGGTGGTAATTGGCGCAAATCTCCAATAAGAATTACGTCCAATCCACCGAAAGCTTTCGTAAATGAAAAAGTTATTTGCTTTAAACGACAATCAATTTGTTCTAATAACTCTGCTGAAACCATGCTTACTTCGTCGATAATAATAACTTTAATGAACTCAAATAATGCTCTGTATTGTTGAGCTTTTTCGATGTTTAGTGGTAATAGCCTTGATAGTTATATGCTTAAAGCATTATGCACCGTTGTTCCGCCTATGGCTGAAGCAGCTTTTCCAGTCGCACAGGCAATGTACGCGTTTAAAATTCCATCCGTGTCAGAAAATCTGTTATAAATCTCCATGAGTGCTTTTATAACAAACGCTTTACCACTCCCAGCTGGCCCAGTCAAATATATCAGCAACGGTTCTTTCATTGGCTCGTCTTTTGTTATTAAATGATGCGTAGTGTGAAACAAAATTTCTCGCTGTTCCTCGTTTGCTCTGCGCATAAGCGCATAAAATTCCGGATAAGGTAAAATATTCTCTTTTTTTTTTAGCAATTGCTCCGAGTCTGTCAAACAAAGCGAGTCGTAAATCATCATTTAAATCGGCGTTTGGATTGTCATATAATTCAGCAAATGGATTTTCAGCAGGAATTAAACCAACAACGTCGTTGATCTCCTCTCCATCAAGGGGAACATTTTCACGGCATAACTCTCTGCAAATTTGTAAAGTTTTTTGGATGTCAAGATTTGATTCGAACTCTCTTCTCCGCTCTAGAATAAGCGCTTCATTTTCTTCGTATAACTGAAGATATATCTCGATTCCGCAATAATTTCGGCTTCTTCATGACTGAAAGGAAGGTGCAATGTAACCATTTCTCTACGATACTCTTTATAGTCTGAACCCATATCATAACTGCGGTATCTTATAACTTTAGGTTCTTCTCTAAGTACATAGTCACCTTTGTTAATTTTTATAATATTTAGAAACAAACTGAGCAAGAGAAATATCCTCTAAATATTCAGGTCGTTTCTCATACTTATCGAACCAATTTTCCTTCCATATTTCGGTTGAGCCATCCTTTAGTTCACTCAATTCATTCATAGTTTTTTTTATTCTTTGCCTTTCGACTGGCCATATGGTTGGTATATACACAACAATTGTTGAACTTTTTGACATTGGCTCTCTCAGCAAATACCACGCAGCCTCTTGACTTGTCATTTCGGTGTGGTTTAAAAGATTAATGCTGATATTTTTAGTAATTTCGAAGAAATTAAACTCAGGATGTTCATCCATTACTTCAATTATTATCCTCTGTAAATTGCTAACACCTCTATTAGTTTTATTAACATATTCTACCACGCAGGCCGCACAAGAATATTCTTCGGTTATGAATTGGAAATCGGTGTTTGATTTGACTACGTTGAAAATGAATGGATTAAATGGATTATGCCATTTTTCGCAAAGTTGACGTTTTGGAAAAATTCGAGGTCTATTAATTCCCGCTCTAATAATATTAATATATTCTTCATCCGAAGCAATATCATTTTCAGCGTAAAATGATTAAAAATCATTATATTCGTAATTTTCCAAGTTTTTTTCGGATTGCATTATATTTAGCCTTGTACTGTTGGAAACCATCTTCTGTATCGGGCATAAGAGTCAAAATCATGGTTGTCTTGGCTGGCATAAAAGGGACGTCAAATCGACATTTTTGCTGTCGTCTTTATGCTATACCCTTATAACAAGTAAAAGTATGCTTATGAGTTTGTAATCGGATATCACCAGAAGCATCCGCATCGAATACTGATATGAGAAAATCTATGAGATCTATAGCTTTATTATAATCTCTACCAAGGATGTCTTCCGGGGCATTAGCTAACCAAGCTAAAATATGCGCGTGTGGACTACCTCTATGTTGGAATTCAATTCTTTTGAAATAATGCAAAATTCTATATTTTTTAAATGAACTGTACCTTTTCGACTGCAATATTTTCAAAAGAACATTGACTATCTTATTAAAGTATATAGCGCATGTCACGGCATCTTCATTAATAAGAGTGCTTTTTTCAATAAAATGCAAATCTGCAGCTTCTTCAGCCGACATAGACCCTTTATTTTTAAAATTATGCAACAATTTTAATAATGTAGGCCATCCAATTTCATTAGCGCTTATGGTAAAGAAAACAGTTGGCTTACCATATTGTCGAATCATGGAAAAAATATCTCTTTTTCTTTCTGCCCAATAGTATGCTGAAATCGGGATGGAGCGAAGGAGTGCCAAATTAGTTTCAATGCAGCCATGAATATAATCATCAGATTGTATTTGCTCTTTAGTTATTGTAATCCCTTGACCTACATGCTTGAATGCGATACTAAGAAAATCCTTAATTCTAATTCTCATTATTTTCATAGCCATGTGTAATAAGGGGTTACTCCTCGTCTATCAGATCTCCTAAGTTCACTCGTTGCCATCATGAAGGGTGTGACTGATAAGCCACGGTGGAATTCTCTGAATTGACCCAAATATATTTGTGGAAATGATAATTCCTCAGCATGCTCGTCAAATAGCAGACTCTTTGGAATCATGCCTAGAAATAAAAGAAAAATATATTTTTTTTTGTATTTTATTTATCAATCAATTTAAGTAATGAAGCATGAAAATGAAAATAAAAATAAAAAATTACCTTCTCCTGGAGCGATTCTTAAATACATATCGTTGTTCCACATCAATGTTTGCTGTTGTGCCATTAAACTTTCATCAATAGGTATTTGTTCTAAAATGTCATTGTCTCCATCTTCATCAAACATAATTTCATCTTCAACGTCATAACTTCTATCGTTCAAAAAATCACCATCAACTGAAACGCCGTAGGATTGGTAAAGAGGAGTATCTTTTAAATATCGTAACCAAACCTTTATATTTCTTTTCTTGACGATACCATACACGTAGCTAGATTTGTGAATTTTCTTTCTTTTAATATGAACTGTTATGGCATGATCATCATCCACATGTTTTGGTAACAAATTTACCATTGTATTTACTTCTATAGGAACATTTATCACCTGTCCGTAAATCCCATATTGACCGTGAACATGCCTAAGCCTACGATTTTGCATAAATGGAATCCTTGGAGATATAAGCCTTTCAGTTACCAAGTCCAAAGGAAAGTCTTTAAGACAGTATGGAACTGGTGAATACTTGAATCCATTGTAAACAGATAGTGGTGGGACACGTTGCTTTTGAATTGCTGTAAAGCAAGTAGAACATACTTTTATTTCCTGTATGGCAATGTCTGAGAGCAATGTTTTTATAAATGCAATATTTCGAGTTGTATCATTATTCCGCAAATACTTCAAATCATTTTTAAACTACGGTCTATCACAAATGTCACAAACATAACCAAATTCATTTTCAACAAAATATTTTTCAAATTGTCGATGAGCAGAGGAATTCTGTTTAAATGCAGAGTATGTTTGAATAAGTATATTAGGTGAAGATGAGTCAACAACTTGCGATAGAGAATGCCTTTCTTGTACACTGTCTTCGATAGGATCGTTGTTTGAATGTGTAGGTAGATTATAACGTACATCTCTTGCTGATAAATCTGCAATTTGAGAACTATTGATAACTGGTGGTACATATGGAATATCTTGGGTGGACGGGCCTGCAATTTGTGAAGTATGGATAACAGGTGGTACATATGGCACATCTCGGGTGGACGGGCCTGCACTTTGT
>JAGFPH010014065.1:0-24689 GCA_018207615.1 Philaenus spumarius | reverse complement strand
TCATCAACTGGGGGGCTCCGCCCCTGCTCGCTTCGCTCACTAGCCAGCGCGGCGATGTAAATCTTATTTTCACGGGAATGACGATTGTTTGGGACGGAGATTTTTTATTTTTACTTAGAAGAGAGACAGTTTTCAAGTTATAAAATACTATGGGAAACCCCTGCGTGCTCCTATGTGTTGGAACCTTCTATACACATAAATCATGTTATGTTTTCTTTGTAATAAAGGTGTAGGATTAATAATAACCTCAAAGCTAAGATGGTAAATAATGTTAAATGTACAACCGTAAACTCTATAAACACGCAATGCATTTTGTATTGAAAATACTCCCAATATAGACCAGGGAAATTAGACCAAAATCATCCAGAATAACTAAATATTTTTCTACAGCACCGATCGAGATGCGGTTTTCGGCATTGTATTCGAAGAAGTCTCATGAAAAAAGTCTACATGTCGGCAGACAAAAAGTGCTTTTTGGGCATGCATAAAGTGCATCTATAAGTGCATCATTTCCCATAATTTATAACAATTGTTTGAATTCATGAAAACTTATCAAAATTTGTATTCAGGGGTTTTGGGGGTCGCAGATTCCGGATTTGCCCTTGAAAAATATGCCCGATCACCCTGGGACCCCCAAGGCGGTAGGGTGGGGCACTTCGGTAAAACATTTGAAGGCCCGCTGATTGATTCTACTGCAATGAGAATGGTTCACTTTGTTACTTTTTGCCGAATTGCCTCCCCTCTGCCTGGGCCAGAGGGTGATCGGACATATTTTTGAAGGGCAGATTCGGAATTACCGACCCCAATAACCCCCGGGTGTACATTTTCGAGTGATTTACTGAGCGCTTTGATTTTTTGCCGAAGTGCCCCCTCTTCTGCCAACATGGGGGGGGGGGGTCTCTGGATGATCGGACATATTTTTGAATTGTAGATTTGGAATCTGCGACCCCCAAAACCCTTGTATACAAATTTTAATAAGTTTTCATAAATTCAAACAATTTTTATAAATTATGGGAAATGATGCACTTCTAAATGCACTTTATGCATACCAAAAATGCACTTTTTGTCTGCCGACAAGGTATTATATGTAGACTTTTTTCCTGAGACTTCTCCGAACACAATGCTGAAAACCGCATTTCGATCGGTGCTGTAGAAAAATATTTAGCATTTATTGTCTAATTTCCATGGTCTAATAGTTAGGTAGGGATACCTAGATAAGTAGGCCTTAATGTTGTTTTTAAAAAGCTTGTTTTTTAAATGACGTATTTCTTATGTGTATCTAATTAATCAACCTGTGATTTTTCACGGGGGCTTACTATATATATATAAAAGTAAGTACGTCTATATTGTCTATATATATATAAGCGAAATACCACTCACTCACTCACTGACTCACTCATCACGATTTCTCAAAAACTACCGGATTGAAATGAAATTTGGTAGCCTATGTAACTTCCTCTAGGGCCATAGGTGCTCACTAAAAAAGGGGTTTTAAAAAATTGGAAATTTTAGGGGGGTTTGGGGGGTAAAAACTACAAAATCACGATTTCTCCAAAATTACCGAACAGATTGGAATGATATTTGGTATGTAGCTTCCTCTAGGGCCATAGGCGCTCGCTAAGAAAGGGTTTAAAAAAATTCGAAATTTTAGGGGGGTTTGGGGGCATCAAAATTATTAAATCACGATTTCTTCAAAACTACCGAACGGATTGGAATGAAATTTGGTATGTAGCTTCCTCTAGGGCCATAAGTGCTCACTAAGAAAGGGTATGAAAAATTTCGAAATTTTAGGAGGGGTTTGGGGGATAAAAGTTACTAACATCATAATTTCAGATCTTTTATTATTATGACAATAATGCTTTTATTATTTAAGATCTATATATATAAAAGCCAAATACCACTCACTGACTGAACACTTAAAAATAATACAATTACGATAAAAAGACTGAAAATACCAACCACCACGGGCAACGCCGTACGGGTCAGCTAGTTCTTTATAAAGTTCTTTGTTTAACGGTATTATTACGTATTAGTCTAAAAATAGATCTCTGTATTCGGGGGCAAGGAGGTTAATGTGAATGCTGTACCAAACTTTGATAGGCCTGTTTCTATTTTGTGAAAAAAGGATGACAACGGTAAGATAACAATTATCTAAATAAAGGAAAGTAATAATAAACAATTAAAATATTTAATTGGAGAGATGATGGGAGTGAGGAAAAATGTTGAAGTAAATTTTGAAGTTTGACTGGGGGAATGTGACCGGGAATGTTCACATATATAAATTAAACTAGGGGTCTCGTAGGTCAAAATAAACATAAAGTAAACGTTTTTCTCGTAGGTCAAAGTCGACAGTGAAGTACAGAGTATGGTATTTAGCCAGCCTTGATCTCCGTAAACAATTTGTTATGCTATACGTGATCATAGCCTCATTATCCGCACGATAACAGCGCAACCTATTTTTTCTAGTTGGTTATCATAACCCAATTTCCCGGAACGGGGTTCATTTATTTCAATCTAACCAGATAACGCTGTTTATTGTGCCGTAGTGGGATTGATTGTGCAGTACTGGACCACGCAGCTGAACCGCTGACGCGAGTTGAGCGAATTTCCAATGTTAAGGGTCTGCTGTAGTGGCGGCCATCTTGGATTTTTATCCCATAAGAGCAATGTTAAATTTCAAACCATTTATTTCGTTTATATTTTTATCATAACATTGTTTGCAAGGTCTCATTTTAAGCACAGTCACGATACGCATTCGTTTTGCAGTTTACATTTTTTTTAAATGCTTTTGATTTGTTATGTAATTGACATTTTGTAAGTACAAAGTTTGATTTTTTTTCCTAACACAATGAAAAATTAATAATGAAAAATAATTTGCAAGCCGGATCCAAAACTGTATAGAGAATATTCGGGTTTTTTTTCAACACTCAATTACAAAAATAAATAAATTCAAAGCGTTCAGCTGCAAGAAATTGCACTGTTTAGATAGGGATGTACATCTTCGCACGTCAACCCCCGTATTGGCAGTATTTTTAATACACAATGCATTGCGTGCTTCGCACGCCAAACCCCGTATTGGGAGAATTTTCAATATACAGAGCATTGCGTGCTTCGCATGCCAACCCCCGTGTTGGGAGAATTTTCAATACACAGAGCATTGCGTGCTTCGCACTACAACCCCCGTATTGGGAAAATTTTCAATAGACAGAGCATTGCGTGGTTTGCACGCCAACTCCCGTATTGGGAGTGTTTTCAATACGAAATGCATTGTGTGCTACGCACGCCAATCCCATAGACGACCTTACAGCCCGTCTAGTTCCTCCAAAATCAACCAAAACGTAAAACACCATAAAAGCTTTAAATTCCACGTAAGGGATTTCGGGGGATTCTGACCCCTAACCCCCCTCCCCCCTCTGGCTACGGACTTGCGACGGTGTTCTCCTACGAGCGCCCTGTCCAACGATCGCCATGTCCATCTAGCGCCCACTCTCGGGTTGACGAGGGTCAGAGAGGGGTTGACAGGTCTAGGAGCTTTTCAACGAGCGCCGCATTTCTGTGTCACTCCCTTCGACCACCTGTACTTCTTGTAGTATTTACTTCTGACCTAAATATGAATCCCCTCAAATCAGCTACAAATGTTATAAAACCCTAAATTAAACGTAATATAAGCATGCGTATACCATGTGCGATGATTCGTGACAGGCCCACCTTGATTTAGAGGTGCCTTTGATTATAAGTGGGCACGCAATCCTGGCTGGCGCTAACAATGAACCTTTTCGCACTTTTCTTCCACTAATAGAATATTTAAGAGGTATTAAAGTTGACATTTTCTTTAAACTATTCAAGTTATATTTAGAAATATTAAATCCGCTTTTGAGGGGGGATGCGGAATACTACCTCCCGGAAAACTACCCCCAGGTGAAACGTGACGTCACGAAATTTGCCAACTAACCAATATGGGAGCCGTGTCCGCGACTGGAATACTACCCCCTAGCAAAAGCGGGTCGCCGGAATACTACCCCCCGGAAAACTACCCCCCCAAGCAGGTTCCTACAATTATACTGTTATCGGCAACATACTGTGACTAAACAGTTTAGGTTAGTCCTCTAGTTTTTTTTTATTCTAATTATATCGAAACTTGAGTGTGCGTGACTGGAAAAGTGCCCCCCCTGATCTCTGACGTCAAAATGACGTAGGAACCTGCTTGGTGGGGTAGTTTTCCGGGGGGTAGTATTCCGGCGACCCTTTTGAGGGACATGACCTAATACTGGCATATTAAATTGTTTATACACGTACTTATAACACGTATGGCACTGCTTACAAAAATTACCGTTTAATTTAGAACAGAATTGAGGTGTTTCATATTTAGGTATCTACAACTTACTAGAAGCAGTGATTGAGTAAATAGCACCTGGTAAAATACCAAATAAAAGATTTGGGAGGTATTTTGTTTAAGAATATTTTTGGAAATAATTTGTTATATTTTTATCATCTTTTTAGTTCTAGTTTTACAAATCCGACAACGGCTATTGAAATAACGTTACTGTAATATTATAAACTATATATCGTTGCGATTATCTATAAGAAAGGTTTTAAATACAAGCATATGGGTCATATTTAAGGAATGTTTTTCGATGTCACTGATCGTGTCAATTCATCGATCAGTAAATACTAACAAACTAACTAGTACAGGTGGTCGAAGTGGGTGACACAGAAATGCGGCGCTCGTTGGAAAGCTCCTAGATCTGTCAATCCCTCTCTGATCCTCGTCAACCCGAGAGTGGGCGCTAGATGGACATGGCACTCGTAGGACAGGGCGCTCATAGGAGGCAACCCTTGCAACCCTTGCGACTTAGACAATCAACGTGTGTACCAAATTTGAAACAAATCTGACCTAAACTGGGGCCTTAGAGTGCGAACACTTATACACATACAAGTGCACATGCTAGTAAGCCACTTATACAACTTTATATATATTTGTTCTGTACAGTACAATTGATTGTTTTAATGGTGCACTCGTACTAACCTCAACGACAACGTTAGAAATCGCGGCGCCAAAGCTATGCCAACGGCGGGTTGAGTTAGGTTTATGGAACTGTCTTTACAATCCTTCCCCACTACACCGCCAGCCTACCGCTCGCTAGCCGAGTGCACCGTTAAAAAAATTGGACTGTACGTGTAGTGTTATGCCACAGAACTCCTTCTAAACGGCTGGACCAATTTTGACGAAATTTTTTGTGTGCGTTTGAGTGGATCCCTGGACGGTTTGGATTTACAATCGGACCTAGTAGGCGCTGCGACCTGCTTCTAGGAATTTTCTTTCTATATGTAAAAATCATTGTTTCTTTGTTCTCTATAGACTCAAAAACTATTCGACCGATTTCACTAAACAATTCACACTTTATCCATATCTTTGCCATGAGTGTTTAGACGTTACAGTTAATTCAGTCTAAGTGGTCAAAATGGGGTTGCTACCCCTATACACTAAATATAAATTAAACTAACTTCCTACAAGCTATAAAGCTAAAATTATGTAATATTATTTTGAAGTGATTTAAAAAAACTATTTGCAATTTGATTACTTAAGTCAAATTTACGTTTTATATATTCTAAAAAAAAACAGATTTTAGTAAAATTCCACAATTTACACAATTAGTACCAGGATTTTTTTAGAGAATATAGTCATTACAAAAGATTTAAAAATGTGGTAGCTACCCCTATACAATGAAAATAAATTGCACTAAATTCCTACAAACTATAAATCTAAAATTATTTAATAGGTAATTTGTACTGCTATTATAATCTATACTTATAAAAGCCAAATACCATTGACTCATCACAGTTTCTCCAAAACCACGAGGCCTACAAACATGAAATTTGGCACTAATACTCTTTATAGGCTTTAGACGCGCACTAAGAAAGGGTTTCAAAAAATTCGAAATTTTAGGGGAGGTTTGGGGGGTCAAAGTTATTACAAAAAACTATCGAACGGATTGGAATGAAATTTGGTATGTAGCTTCCTCTAGGGCCCTAGGGTACTCGCTAAGAAAGGGTTTTTTAAAAAATTCGAAATTTTAGGGGGGTTTGGGGGGGTCAAAGTTACTAAAAAGAAACACCGAACGGATTGGAATGAAATTTATTATGTACCTTCCTCTAGGGCCCTAGGTGCTCGCTAGGAAAGTTTTTAAAAAAATCGAAATTTTAGGGGAGGTTTGGGGGGTGTCAAAGTTACTAAAAATCCCCATAAGAAATACATAGTGTAATATATTTATTGATATAATATATTTTTTGTTAGTATACATTTATTTTTGATTTGTCTATCCGTGCAAAGCCGGGTCGGGCCAGCTAGTACTGTATAATTTGTAAGTTGGCTCCGCACGCCAACACCGTTGGAACCTTCTGTACACATAATCACGTTATGTTTTCTTTATAATATTA
Source organism: Philaenus spumarius (assembly GCA_018207615.1). Classification (NCBI taxonomy): domain Eukaryota; kingdom Metazoa; phylum Arthropoda; class Insecta; order Hemiptera; family Aphrophoridae; genus Philaenus; species Philaenus spumarius. The sequence goes on along the minus strand of JAGFPH010014065.1, from coordinate 18,251 downwards.
ACCCCAAAGCTAAGATGGTAAACAATGTCAAATGTTCAAATCAAATTATTTCGTGTATTTTATAACAGCAGTTGTAATAAAGGTTGAAAGAACCAGCAAGGCTCAAATCTACACTTTAATAAAAACCTAACCTTGAAGTTAGAAATACAAATCATTGCTTCTAAGTTTGAAATCAACTGTTAATAGAAATATTGGAGCAAACAGCTGTTTTACCTGTTATTTTATTCAATTGATTGCTATTGTAAATACATGTGTTGGTTCATCAGTCCAGCCCTAACCTAAGAATTTTTCCGACTAAATTTACAAATATTGAAATAAAAGATGTTTTTATTTATATTATAGCCTATGTTACTCAGGGATAGTGTAGCTTTTTATTAGTAAAACTATTTTTGAATCGGTTCAGTAGTTCCAGACATACCCCCTTACATAAAAACAAACTAATAAATTTGACCTCTTTATAATATTAGTATAAAATAATTATTCCTAGTTGATATAAAAATACATTTGCAATTCGATTACTTAAGTCAAAGGGATGAAATGGGATAACCACTCTTAAAATTGTATTAAATCAAGCAATAGCGAAGCATTGCCAGGTCCACTAGTATAAATATAGATATATATATACACGCGAGGAAACCATTTGTGCAGTTTTTCACTTAACTAGGGGAGACCCCTGCGTGCTCCGCACGCCAACCCCCCAATGGAACCTTCTAAAAACATATGGTATTTTTTATTTACAATAAAGGTGTAGGATTAATAATAACCTCAAAACTAAGATGGTAAATAATGTCAAATGTTCAAATTAAATTATTTCTTATATTTTATAACAGCAGATATAATAATAGTTAAAAGAACCAGCAAGGCTCAGGTCTACACTTAAAAACCCTAACCTAAAAGCTAGAAATAAAAAAATAATTGCTTCAAATTTTGAAATCAGCTAAGTTATTAATGGAAATATTGGAGCAAACAGCTATATAGGCTATTATCTGTTATTTTATTCAATTGGTTGCTACGGCAATAAATGTAAATACATGTGTTAGTTTATCATTCTCCTAAGAATTTTTTCCGGCTAAATTTACAAATACTGGAATAAAAAAAGGGTTTTTATCGAAATGAATTATAGCCGATGTTACTCAGGGATAGTGAAGCTTTTTATTAGTAAAACTATTTTTTCAATCGGTTCAGTAGTTCCAGAGATTACCCCCTACATACAAACAAACAAACAAACAAAAAAACAAACTTTACCTCTTTATAATATTAGTACTTATAGATATATTATTTTTAATGACAGGCCAAAAAGTGTTCTTTAGACTATGGTCGATTTACTACTCCCGACCTTATTTCTCACCATAAGGGTCGCTGCAATAGCTCATCTTTCCTATGGAAATTTTCTAATAAACAGTAAGTATTAAAACTACAATGAAATTACCTTGATGTTGATGAATTCCAAAGCGTACGTTTTGGCCAAAGAACCGGCTATGGTAAAAATAACGCACTTGACCGCCCATTCTGGCATTGCGGACGGACTGGACATGGCTTCTTGACGACTTGCAACAATATGGGGGCTAAGTGGAGACGCGCCCAGCCCTACCCTTAGTTGTAAAATATATTGTTAAAATAGATCAGATTAAAAAGTAAGGTCGATGGTTGTGTTACAGGTTGTAAATAACTGTCTTATGGTAGAGGGGTATAGTTCCTTCTACACTCTCTACCCTTACCGTTACAGTACAAACCTAAATTACTATAAACGTTTATGAAGTTACTAGAGGGCTCGCCTCCTGCTTTTTTCGCCAAATCCCGAGCGACTCGCTGTTTCGCATCTAGCTCCACATCTATTCTTGGGGCGAAGCAAATGCAAACAGATTATTGTGCAATCTATTTTCGCGTAAATGACGATATGTTAGGGCAGAGGCAGGGTCGAGTTGGGTGGTGGGGAGTACGGTGACCTGGTTCCTGGCGCACGCGCAGTAGGACCACAGTTTTTGCGCGAATGACAGGATTTTTGTATATAATTGAGATATTTGGCGATTTCTCTGCGATTTGGGGCAGTTGGCATAGATAATTCTTCAAACAATCTTTATTAAATAGGTTTTTAAGTTAATTAATGAATATATTAAATCAGTATAATTAGGTACTACACGTCAAACAATAAAAATAATTATGTCAAATAATAATTAAAAGTGATTTTGTTAATTGTTAAACAAGTTTTTTCTATTTAAATTAAACCAATCGTAAAACCTACAAGTTTACAGATTGTTATAGTGTTTTCGGTGTACTTTTCCGTACTAATATTATAAAGAGGAAATATTTGTTTGTTTGTATGTAGGGGGTAATCTCTGGAACTACTGAACCGATTGGAAAAATAGTTTTACTAATAAAAAGCTACACTATCCCTGAGTAACGTTCATTTTGATAAACACATTTTGTATTTCAATATTTGTAAATTTATTAGGAAAAATTTGTTAGGTTAGGCCTGGACTGATGAACCAACACATGTATTTACATTTATTACCATAGCAACCAATTGAATAATAAAATAACAGATAAAACCGCTGTTTGCTCTATAATATTTCCATTGACAGCCGATTTCAAACTTTGAAGCAATTATTTGTATTTCTAACTTTTAGGTTAGGTTTTTATTAATGTGTAGACCCGAGCCTTGCTGGTTCTTTTATCCTTTATTATAACTGCTGTTGTAAAATATACGAAATAATTTGATTAGAAAGTTTAACATTATTTACCATCTCAGCTTTGGGGTTATTACAGTATTAATCCTACACCTTTATTATAAAGTAAACATAACATGATTGAGTGTATAGGTTCCAACGGGGTTGGCGTGCGGAGCACGCAGGGGTTTCCTCTAGTTTTAAAATAATAATAATTATATACACGACTTTTTTACAGTAAATGTTAAAAGTGATTTTTTTTAGTTATACAAGTTTTTTCTGTAGGCCTATATGTTTTTAACTAAAAATGTTGTTAAATCTTATCATTTTCAAAAATGTTGTTAAATCTTATCATTTTCAAATTGTTGATATTTGACTTTGCTGTAGGCCTATAGGCCTCTACTTAAAATAAACTGTTGTTTCAGCATGTTTTTGACTTATTAGCGAATTTCCGTAGGAAAGATGACCTACTGTATTTGCAATGACCTATGATGAGACCTAAGGTCGGGTGTAGTCATTGAGGACGATCATGGTCCCCAGAATACGTTTTCGGGTGTCACTAAAAACTTTATTCATACAGTAGACAGAGTGTTCATAAAGTCCCTTTAACCCCCTTTATTATTTTGTTTTTGAAAATAAGTTAACAAAACTTTGTATATATCTTGTGTTGCATAACAGGACCCATTTTTTGACATGTCTGACCCTCTATGATTTTGGGGGGCTAAGTGGGTAAGGGGGTTAACAATTCCAAATGAAAGTGTAGGTCACGTAATACAAGGGGGGGGGGGGGGGTTAAAGGGACTTTATGAACACTCTGTATATGCATGTATGTGTGTTTGCAATCTAACGACCCCATTTCACGTCCGATTTGGTCCAAATTTGGTACACTCGTTGGTCGTCTGCGTGGCTCGGACGAGTTCGTTACCCCAAAAAAAATCCAACAACCGGAAGCACGTTTTTTACAGGAAGTAATTTTTGGAACGAAGTTCCTTAACGCGCGGGTTGCGGTAGGAGGTAACAAATAGAAAATGCGATGTTTAACGAAAAAAAGTGTTATTAATTGGTTGCTACGGAAATGACAAATATAAAGTACGAGTAACGAAAAAGCTGTAACAAATTGGTTGCTATGGCAATGAATGTAATTACATTCAAGAAACATGTGTTTTGGTTGATCAATTTAAATTAAGAGACGACCGGTTCCGCCCGGCGTAGTTCAGATATTATCGTCAAGCGCTGAAATACATTCAATAAACATAAAATGTCGGTTAGTCAGTCTAGGCCTAACCTGAAATTATTGCGTGTATATTTAGTTTATTTTACCTGCCTTAACGGCAACATATATACAATAATTTTAGGTTAGGCCAAGAAAGTAATTTTAAGACTAGGCCTAACCTAAAATTATTAAGTGTATGTTGCCGTTAAGACAGGTAAAATAAATGAAACATACACGCAACAATTTTAGGTTAGGCCTAGACTGACTAACCAACATTTTGTGTTTATTGAATGTATTTACAATGAATGGACATTTAACTGTGTTTGCCATCTTAGCTTTGATGTTATAGACTACCTAATTGATTCTACACCTTTATTATAATACCATTAAACGTATGGGAACAGTAACTCCAAATATTAAAGTAAAGGGGAACATAGGCCTACATATACAATAATTTTAAGATTAGGCCTAGAAAGTAATTTTAAAGTCTGGGCCTAACCTAAAATTATTGTATGTATGTTGCCGTTAAGGCAGGTAAAATAAGTTTAACATACAAATTAGAAATCCGTGAAAACAAAATGGACTGATATACGTTCGTCCCCACTCCGACTAATTCTAAACTCACCATTCACGAGCGCGTATTTTCACATTTCCAAATAAACAATCGCCGTGACGTAAGCAAACATTCCTTTCATTGTTTGTTTGCGGAAAAAAACCCAAATAGTTCACAAGCATAAGAAAAACAGCTACGATTTATTTATAAACTCGCGTATTGACATTCCGGACTTTGTACCAAAATAAATGAGTAAGCTACTGCGCATGATCGGTGCTTCCGCGAATCCCATAGTTAGTTGTGTAATTATTTTGTTGTGTAAACACAGGGCTATAGAATACAAGGGCTAGACCAGTCCGCCAAGGAAAGCGTTCCCGTGCTGCCACTGTGATGACGTCACGGTGGTACCTCCTGCTCCATTCCCACCGCTTCTCATTAGTATTCTTTGCTACAATAATTTCAATTTCTTAGAAAACCTGTAACATTTTGATGAAGCGCTCTTCTTTAATTTTAGTATTGACACTACACAAAGCAATAAGTATACTGTAAGCAATTAGTTTAAAGATGTAAGAAGAAGACAGGGTTACAATATAAAACTAATTTGTAGGTAATAAACCGTTGTAGTGTACTAATGTTAGCATACTTTTAATTTGATTCTCTGAAACATTTCTGAAAACTAAATACAAAATTGAACAAAATGTGTCACATTATTGAAAATAATTGTATTTATTACAATAAACCAACAAAACTTGAATGTCATACTGCAGTTTAATAAAACATGTGTAATACTTATAAAATAAAACACATAAAAGTTATAAATACTTATACATAATGAGTAGCTTATATGCAGATATTCACATGACATAATAATTACTGCTGAGAGAAAATAAAACTGCTTTATAGAAATTTTTCTTCCTTAGGGAAGGGAACATTGCCTTAGGGAATACTTAATTTAATAGTTGAATTTTAACAATTGAACTATTTAAATTTAAATTGACACTGTGCAATTTAATTTAGTCTAGAATTTTAACTTAAAATTAAGTTTTATTTTTTTATTTTTGTCATCAATAATTTTATTACTTTAGGTTTAAATTTGATTATAATTATTTGTGTATTATATTTTTATTTATATCTAATTATTCTGAAAATTTTAAGTGCATTTTGCTAGTAAAGATTTTTTTACCATTTGAACTTTATAGCTGCAGAAGAAATTACTTGAGGACCTTGGTAACTTTTTAACATAAAGTAATCTCGCTTGCAACTCTTAAATTAAATAAATATGTTTTTTAATGTTTATTTTAATTTTAAGCTGATTACTTAAACTTTGTTGTTTTTAAATTTTGAGTTATCAATAATTACCGGTGCTCTAAGTTTAAATTTTATTATTATTTATATATTTATTTGTTTATATCTCATCATTCTGAAAATGTTTGATCTAATTTACTTTGTTGGTAAAAGTGTTTCTTCGAATATTCAAGTAACACTGCAGACAATATTACTTGATAATCTTGGTAATATTTCATAAAGTAATCTCGTCTGCAACGTAACATTAAATAAATAATTACCTTGCTAAAAATATAATTTAAGTGATTGTGTATATTCTATAATTGTTTAAAAAAATTCATGGAATGCCTCTTCGAAAAAATTAGCATTGAATATGCGTCAAAAGGCAAAAATCTTGCGGAATTATATACCTTCTTTAAAAACGTGCACTGAGCAAAATGATTGCTCAATATTCACCAAACTTGCTAAACATATAATTTAGGTGATTGTGTGCATTGTATAAATTTTTCAAGAAATTTGTGGAATACCTCTCCGAGAAAATTAGCTTTAAATATGCGTCAAAAGAAGAAAAACCCGCGGAATTATATATCTTCTTTAAACACTTGTACTGAACAAAATAATTACTGAATATTCACCAAACTTGGTAAACATATAATTTAGGTGATTGTGTGTATTGCATAATTGTTTTAAGAATTATCGTCTGCAACGTTTTATCAAATAACACGTAAGAGCTAAGGCGAACCGTGCTTACGCGGCGTGTCATGGTACCAGAGTGACGTCACATAGGAGGGGGGCGAGAGGAAGTTTGGGACAGTCGGCGAGCGTCAACATCAAAGGAGTGGTCCAGCCCTTGTATTCTATAGCCCTGGTGTAAACATGTGTTCACTCGAAAGGAGCAAGGTCGTAAACAGCTGTTCGGCGCGAAACGTACGGTCTGTGTGTACATTTCACGTTCATACAAGCAAGTCCCCGTGAAAAGTGGGCAGATAAATTTTATACGCATCGGAAAACTACTGAAGGTTGTGCAATAGTAAAAGCATTGAATCCAGCGAACCTTGAGAAGTCTGGCCTATCATGATATTACGTTGGTAAAGCGCTCGAGCGCGACTAGAATATCGTGCTTGTATGCACTTTAGTTTTTACTATATTGCCGGAATTAGCGAATTTCCATAGGAAAGGTAATCTATTGTAGTGACTATTATGGTGAGACGTATCGGGAGTAGTGAATGAGCACCGCCCATGGTCCCCAGAACACGTTTTAGGGCATCTTTAAATAAACGGTACCAGATAACTGCCACATACTTTATCCCAGTTGAAACTTTATACTTTCCCAAGAGTAGCATAGGAGGTGGTTATTTAGAATTGCAAAAGTAGGAAAATGTTACAATGGAAAATATTAGATGCATGTAACACATATCCATATTATATTATTTAAACTATTCGATCGATTTCGAACAAATTTGTACCAAACATATCAATTAACTACTCTGTGCATTGAAAATTCTCCCAATACGGGGGTTGGCGTGCAATTCACGCAATCCATTGTGTATTGAAAATACTCCCAATACAGGGGTTGGCGTACGAAGCACGCAATGCTCTGTGCATTGAAAGTACTCCCAATACGGGGGTAGGCGTGCGAAGCACAATGCGTTGTGTATTAAATATTCTCCCAATACGGGGGCTGGCGTGCGAAGCACGCAACGCATTGCGTATTAAAAATTCTCCCAATACGAAGCACGCAATGTATTGTGTATTGAAAATACTCACCAATATGGGGTTGGCGTCCAATGCACTGTGCATCGGCGGCTTCTCATAGCACAGTGTCAAGCTCACATGTGCATCCTTCGCGGGGAACGTGTTAAAAAGGGGGTTAAAATTTAAACCCCCGGTCCCGACCCCCCCCCCCCCCCCTCCGAATAGTTTTCCTGTCTACGGCCTTGGAGTACGGTATTTGATAATCTGAATGTTGGTATCATTACAAAAGTGGAGACCCAACACCGCTGTTATGAGACGACATTGGAAATGCCTGCTGGCTTCGGAGAAAACTGGGTTATGGTTGTTTGTATTGTACAAGACTGTAACCAGTTTCATTAAGTATTGCGATAAGCCGAGCCACGTGATCGCTAAACCCGATTGCGCAAGCGCGTGGAGTGATGCTGGGCTTGGACCTGGCAAGCACGTGAGATATAGAAGGTATGGCAAGTTTACGTAAGCCTGCATAACAGTAACACCTCTACTATCAATTGCATCTAACGCTAGCACTGCTCGTAAGAATAAGCGAATTAGAAAATGATTCGACCACGCAGCTGAACCGCTGACGTGAGTTGAGCAAATTTCCAAAATTAAGTTTATATGCCTGTTTTAGGGTTTCAACCAACAATTTGGGAAATAGGTCTATTCACGACGGTGATAGTTGCAAAATGGTTCGCACGCCATTCCGCATATTGGGAGTATCTTCAACACACAAAACATCGCGTGCTTCGCACGCCAACCCCCGTATTGAGAGTACCTTCAATACACAATGCATTGCGTGCTTCGCACGCCAACCCCGCGGTAGAATCCACCACATGGCTTTGAACCGGGCACTTCTATGGTAGTTGACGTTTTGATCGAGTTTGGGGGAACCAAGCGAGCTATAAGGTCGCGTGAAAAAATAAAATGTGCAGAATAACATCCTTCATTTATTTTTGTAGAAAAATCTCTAAAAAACATTTATTCTCATACGAAAAATCTCAAAAAATAGTTACTTCCTGTCAAAAATCGTGCTTCCGATTGTTGGATTTTTTCTGCTAAAGAACTCGTCCGAGCGACGTAGACAACCAACGTGTGTACCAAATTTGGACCAAATCGGACTTAAAATGCGGCCGCTAGAGTGGGAACACGTATTTACATCTATAAATTGGATTGGCAAAAAAAAATGTAATTGTGTGCTTAAGACCACACAGGAGAAGTGTAAACTTTTAACACGAATTATGAAACGAGGAAGCACATTGTCTATTTTTTAACGCAACTTACGAAATTAGGAAGCACAATGTCCATTTCAGGGGTGTTACCAATTAAACTATACATTGTGTTAACATTAACGGGTTAAGCCTTTGACGTAGGACAATCTGTTACACTTATATACCCAACTCGAATATACTAAACTAGCAATGCTCTCGTGGCCTAACCGGCTAAGGCGCTAGTATATGGTGATGGACTCTGCTGGTTCGAATCTCGGCAAGACCAAAACTTTTTCAAACAGATGGAATAGAGCATTTCACATTAGGATTGTTTCACTTTAGGAGCGTTTCACTTTAAGAGCGTTTCATAAAATGCACGGTGAAACGCGTGACGGTAAAATCCTATTCATCCCCAGCAAAAAAAAAAAAAAAAAAGCTATACAGTCTGCTATACCTACATGTATATACATTTTTTACGTGGTGCGCCTATAGAAGAGAAGAAAAGACAGATTGGCAAAAAACACTTAGGGGAAACGTCATGGCTATTAACTTAGATAATACTGTAATTAGGTCAGGGAGTGGTGACGTCATCCAATATAAGATGACGGTGTAAATGTCCTAACACAATAAGGTCGTCGTTTTCCTCTTTATAATCTGGAAGAGCTAGTAATTGAACGCCATAAAGGTATTGCTTTTAACACGGCCATTCTGTCAAATAACTACAAAACCTTATTGCCGCCATATTTTATTACCCTTACTGTTGTGTCAACCGTCTGGACGTGATTTATAGACATTTACAATTTCATATAATTCGACCACGCAGCTGAACCGAATTGACAAAATTCGCTGACCTGAGTTGAGCGAATTTACAAAATTAAGTTATACGTTTTAGATTTTCAAATAGTTGGGAAATTGGTCTACCCACGATGGCGCTGAATAGCTGCCTCCGTGTACGAAATATATTAGTAGAATTGGTTTTCACCTTCTTCAAAAAGTTACTCACTATCAATTACCGTTTATTATCAACAAATAGGTCTACTATATGTCTTATTTATTTTTAATTAGGATGTAACATAGTTTTTTCTTATTTTTAAATTCCTTAACGCAAGGTTTTATTGGTTTGTGTGTGTTGAAACATGTGTTGGTTCAGGATAGGCCTAACTTAAAATATTATTTTGTACTAAAGCATGAAAGCAGCGGGATTAGTTTGTTTCTTATTATAAACAGCTGTTTCGTATAGAAATGGTTTTTTAAATTATTATTAGCTTACAAACTTGTCCACACTCGTTTTGGGTTTCTTAACAAGTTAATGACACTGTCTGCTAAAGAAGTCTTAGCTGCAAGTGAAAAACTTGCTAACATATAATGCAATTACTTGGATGACAACATAGGAAATTAATTCATTCAGTTTCAAGCGTTTTCTATTCAATACCAATCAGACCTTGAAAAAAGTGAAGTTATAATGAGTAAAGAGAGATGGCTCTACAAACTGCTGCTAGAAAACAATCTAAAAGACTGTCTGCCAAACGTAGAAGTTACGTTGAGGATGTACCTGTCGCTAATGGTTACAAACTGTTCGTTCGGCAGAAAGATCGTTTTCTAAACTAAAACTCATAAAAAATAGGTTGAGGACCTCAATTGTTGAACCCCGTCTGAACTGGTTAGCGTTGCTCAGCATCGAAAATGACAGACTAAGACAGCTAAATCAAGAAGAAATAATCAACACGTTTTTAAATTTGAAGCTCAGGAGGAAACCTAAGATCCAAAGAATTCATATAAGCGACAAAGGTCCAAAGAATTCATATAAACGACAAAGATCCAAAGAATTCATATAAAGTACAAAGATCCAAATAATTCATATAAGCGACAAAGATCCAAAGAATTCATATAAACAGCAAAGATCCATAGAATTCATATAAATGACAAAGATCCAAAGAATCATATAAACGACAAAGATCCGTAGAATTCATGTAAACGACAAAGATCCAAAAAATTCATATAAATGGCAAAGATCCGTAGAATTCATATAAACGACAAAGATCCATAGAATTCATATAAACGACAAAGATCCAAAGAATTCATATAAAGTACAAAGATCCAAATAATTCATATAAGCGACAAAGATCCAAAGAATCCATACAAACGACAAAGATCCAAAGAATTCATGTAAACGACAAAGATCCGTAGAATTCATATAAACGGCAAAGATCCGTAGAATTCATATAAACGACAAAGATCCACAGAATTCATATAAACGACAAAGATCCAAAGAATTCATATAAACGATAAAGATTCAAAGAATTCATATAAACGACTAAAAAATTAATTGATTTCAAATTTTAAAAGTTATTAGCTCAGGCAGCAAAACATTTCCAGCAACGGAAAAATCCAACTCTAGGCCTATATAAAACGTAGTAAACATTTTTTGTAATTTTTTTCAAAATATATAAAAGTTTTTAAATTTAGTTCTAAATAGAAGTGAATAAAAATATATAAATTTTTTTTATTTCAGAAAACACAAGTTTTTTTGTTCCTACTACAAAACAAAACTAAGCCTATTTTGAAATATTATTTTCAACTTCACTGCAAAATAAATACTGACTGTTCGTGGGTTTCCTATGGATCGCCTACACACTGTTCGTGGCGCCCGAGTGTACGCACCTTAAAGTTTACGGAACTTATCCTTACCTTAGTTTTCAGGTGGACGCGAGTGTATCCAATTGTACGTATCAACTTGCGCATTGTACCCGATTTCCTCGCAGCACTGCCGCAACTGAAGCTTGCCAAGGTTATGTGGAAGTTACGTTCCAGTAAACTGTCGGAATGTTGGCACTATTGTTCACCGCACTTCCGTTATCATTACATACGTTTTCGATAGTTAATGCCGGAGAGGAAGTTAATTAACTATAATAAATCCTAGAAATATGTAATTATAAATACGCAAATTCGCAAATACAAGGAAAATTAGACGGATTATGAGTTTTAGTCTATATTTGGACGCATACGAACTCAATAGCCAAATGCATAGTAGCCTAACCAATTAATTAGGCTAATACACATCTACACACATGTGAATCAGACCACCAGTGCGCAATGTATAGCGATTGAACCAAATGAGCTACAGCCTTCGTTTTAGCTTAAACCCCCATATTTCGACCCTAGAGAATTCAGTAATAATATTTTCAAATCTCAAAAAAGTCCCAAAAGTGCTTTTTTTTGGGGGGTGGGGGTCGCTTTTGGAAAATTTTCAAATATAAAGGTAGGTCGAGTGATACCTCATTCTTTATGTATCTGTTCACTGATAATTTTGGAAAAAAGTTTCAACTTATCTTACGCGTATGTACAGGGTGTTCCAAAACGTCCAAAAAGTAGTGTTTTACAGTTAGTTTTATTGTAACCACATAACGTAGCCTACATAAACTAAATTTTTATCCTAGATTCATGAGAAGATACCTTTTCCAAAATTATGCTTAAGTTGCCCCTTACTCAACAATTTTCAAATTTTTAAAATACTTACAATTTTGAGGGGAAAAACAGATAAAAACTCCCAATAGTAACGTTAACAACAGTGAAGCACATCACTGAAAACGACTTAAAAAAAAAAACATTTTTTGTATTTAAAGCTTGACTTTATCTCTAACCGTTTCAAAATGGCGTCTGGGAATATTATTTTGCTCGTGGGTGGTCTGACTCATCCGGTATACAGGGTGTAAAACAAGGTCGGGAGTAGCAAATGAGCACCGATCATGGTTCCCAGAACACGTTTTGGGGAGTCATTAAAAATCATATATATGTATATATGTGTTCGCTCTTTAGCTGCCGCATTTTAAGTCCGATTTGGTTCAAATTTGGTACACATGTTGGTCGTCTACGTCGCTCGGACGAGTTCGTTAGCCAAAACAATCCAACAACCGGAAGCACGTTTTTTGACCGAAAGTAACTATTTTTTGAGATTTTTCCCACGAGAATAAAATTTTTGTAGAGTTTTTCTACAAATATAAATGTAGGATGTTATTCTGCACATTTTGTTTTTTTACGCGACCTTATGGCTCGCTTGGTTCCCCCAAAATCGATCAAAACGTAAAATACCATAAAAGTACCCGGTTCAAAGCCATGTTGTGGATTTTACCGTTGGGTTGGCGTGCGAAGCACGCAATGCGTATTGAAGACACCCCCAATAGGGGGTTGGCGTGTGAAGTACGCAATGCTTTGTGTGTTGAAGGCACTCCCAATACGGGGGTTGGCGTGCAAAGCACGCAATTCTTTGTGTGTTGAAGATACTCCCAACATGCGGAATGGCGTGCGAAGCACCCAAAGCAATGTGTATTGAAGATACTCCCAATATGCGGAACGGCGTGCGAACCAATTTGCAACTGTTCAGCACCGTCGTGAATAGGCCTATTTCCCAAATTGTTGGTTGACCTAGAACGTAGGCCTATGAACTTAATTTTGGAAATTTGCTCAACTCACGTCAGCGGTTCAGCTGCGCGGTCGAATTATTGATATGTAGTCATTAGTATGGTTGATAAGGTCCACGGTTACCGCTGTCCACTAGGGGCGTATGCATATCACATAACTTGCGCCTTGAAGTACAACCAGTACAGTATTATTGAAATATCGGAACTCTCATCAAGCTTTTAAACTCGGTTACGTCATACCTCTTTGGTTTTATAACCTTTTGTGATTCACCTGTATATAGAGGTGCTTTTGGTAAACCAAAACGCAGAACTCAAGAGAGATCAAAAAATAATCAAGACAATGGAACTAATTAAACACGTCTAATTATAGAATATCCGCTTCACGGAAAAACAATGATTGTAGGATACGTTTTCCTCCCTGCGTGTCTGCTATGAGTCATGTAACGTTGCGTCGGCCTGATCTTCTCCAAGCATAACCTTAATCTTAAAGCAGATGCTAGATAACCTAGTAGTATTTACTGAATAGTACTCAGTTACATCCGTATTCTCAATTTGTATTATTAATCAGATTTAAATCAACTCCTATAAAAGCGAGTGTACGTACGTACATGAGTAACATAAAATATAACAGCTCATTTTTACCATCATCTGTAATACTTACAAACCAAGCGTAGATTATACTTTGGGATTACGTTTACAACTTCGTTATAATTTCTTGTGAAATTGATTTTTTAAATATGAGTTGTAGAACTAATGTATGCTATAATACGTTATAATATTTGCTTTGAGATTATAAACTTTATATTTATACAACCTTTTATCATAAATATATTCGTTTATACAAATTATTAAAGAAGAGATACCTATTCGTTTTACTTCGGAAACATTCGTACATCTTCGTATAAAATATAAATATAATCGATTATTAATTTCTTCATTTTAATATTAATAACTTCTAAATCATTTATCTATCAATGTGAAATAAAAAGCAACTAAAAGATAATATTTTTATCATTATTCAAATATATAACAACGTATATAAATACAAAATTTTAACAAATAGGCCTACAGTTTCATAATCCTTATAATTATACACATTTACCGAAAAATTCCCGTCAGCATAGTTAGTTAGTATTTCTAGATAAACTCTATCGTTTTTAAATTATGTATTTCTGATGTGGATCTAATTAATCTGCCTGCGATTTTTCATGAGGGATTACTAGTATTGTTATAATTATTAATCGTTCAATGGATTTATTACATGCTTCAATATCACCCATCTTCAACATTAACCTTTAAAAGATTTTAAGAACATAATAGGTGATATAAAATAACACACAATCTATTTAAAAAATTATTATTGTATAGTTAAATTGGTATGTAATTTGTACAGATATAAATAAAATCAGATTTATTAAATACATTGATAATATATAAATACAAAATACAGTGGTACTGTTTGATAAAGAGTTCTATGACAATAAAATAAAAACGTTTTTTAAACATGCTTTTCATTGAAAAAGTAAATAAATAATAACCAAGGAAACACAAAAAATCAACGAAAAATGCCCACTGTATTTTATAATTCAAACATTTCAAACCTGCACTGAACCAAAACTCAAGATACTTGAAAGTATTTAAATGTTATTACCACAGCTACCAACTTACCAAATTTAGAAGCAGTTAATTTCTGTTTAACAACCAACAGCTTTTTTAGGTTAGTAGCTGTTACGAGTATATAAAACAAATTCTTTCAACGAAAAAACTCTTTTCCTACTGCGCACGCGTTAGGTCTAGGTCACCGCTACCCCCACCACCTTTTCCTATCCAAGTGCCTCTGTACTAATAAATTGTAATTTTCGTGAAAATATCAGTGTATACAATAATCTGTTTGCATTTGCTTCGCCGCGGGGGTTGGTGCGCGAAGCCCTCAATTTCTGTATATTAGACTATAGGCATATCCATATTTTATAGCCGTATGTAGGATTCCATACACATAATGTAATCTTCGTAAAGATAATATATTCAACCGCCTAAATAAGTCTAGGTAGCTATTCTATGGTATTATGCAAATCGGATCAGCTGTTCTTATGACCTAGTATATACAGGATGTTTCGCGAGAGGTTGGAACAACTGCTGGAGATGTTAATGGACCTAAAATAAAGCAAAGTAATTGTTCATATTATGAAAATAGGTTCGGAAACGCTTTTTTACAAAATAATTCATATCTAGAGAAATGTTTGTCCGATTGAGTTATAATCTAACAATTAACTATAAAAATAAGCGTTTATATCCAATCATGCGTTTCAAAATGGCGGCTGTTTGAAAATTGCAAACCTGATATACCCAAAAATTGTTCATTTTAACAAAAAATGTCAAGATACCTTTATTATAGGCCTTTTAGTTTCCTATCGGATGGTGTAATTGTCAAAATAATCGGACGAAGGATAACAGTTAAGTTATATTATAACTACTAAGCCCCCGTGAAAAATCACAGGCTGATTAATGAGATACAAATCAGAAATACATCATTTTAAAAACAAACTGTTTAAAAACAACATTTAGGCCTTCCTAACTATGCTGAAGGGGATTTTTAACTCGGTAAATGTGTACAATTATAAGGATTATAAAATTGTAGGCCTATTTATTAAACATTTTTTATATACGTAAAGATACAAATACTATCTTTTAAGTGCTTTTTATTTCATACTGATAGATCAAATGATTTAGAAGTTATTAATATTATAGCGAAGAAATTAATAATGGAATATGTTCATACGTTATACGAAGATGTACGAATGTTTCCGAAGTTAAACGAATGGGTATCTCTTTTACTTTCTCAATATAGGCCTACAATAGTATAGTATAGAGAAAGTATAGTGATCGGAAAAAAAAACGATGTTGAGATTTTTGTGGAAATATCCGTTTTGGGACCCCTGAGTCCAAAAAAGTGGTTTTTACCAAATGTCTGTATGTATGTCTGTATGTATACAAAGCTAGTTTAAAATTTGTATAATCAAATATATTGATGATAAAAGGTTGTAACAGTTATAACTCCAAAGCAAATTTTATAACGTATATTATAGCATAGGCAGTTAGTTATATAACTCATATTTAAAAAAATCAACTTCACAAGAAATTACAACGATTGAAGTTGTAAACATAACCTCAAACTATAATCCACACACAGTATTACGGATGATGGGTGAAATCAGCTGTTACGTTATATGTTATTCACGTACGCACGTATGGACGTACACTCGCTTTTATAGGAGTTGATGACAGCATACGCATCCGCGTCCCACAATATTGCTGTGTTTACTGTGTCGGTTTAGGATGCCGGGTTGAACAAACCAAATGTTACACATAACTTAACTATTATCCTTCGTCCGGTTGTTTTGACAGTTATACCATCCGATAGGGAATCAAAAGGGCTACGAAAAAGGTATCTTGACATTTCTTGTTGAAATGTGCGATTTTTGGGTAATTTAGGTTTGAAATTTTCAAACAGCCGCCGTTTTGAAACGCAAGATTTTATATAATCGTTTTTTTTTTTTTAAATAGACGATTGTTAGGTTAAACTGCATGTTAAGTTTGAACTCAATCGGTCAAACGTTTCTCTAGATATGCATTATTTTGTAAAAAAAACAAAATGGTGTATACCTGGAAAACGAAGCTTTTCCGGACCTATGTCCATAAGTATGAACAATTTTGCTTGTTTTGGGTCTCCTATCATTTCCTAAAGTTGTGCCAACTTCTAACGAAACATTCTGTAGATACCTACAGACTGTCCCTTTCTACAGATTTGCTAAGAACTATTATAGAATGGCAGTTTGGGATTGTGCTATTAGTGTTAGGGTCATTGTGATTTAGGAGTGCACTCTATTGTCAAACTGTAACGGTAAATGTTTGGGTTCTTCCATAGCCTCCCTTCTCTCCACATTAAGGGCATATTTCTATTATGTTCAACTGGGTAGGGCAAGGTCGTTTTAAAAGAAAACCTTGAGTCATGGTTACGAAACTGTTTTGTTGTTTTGGTATTTTACTAACAATTTGTTTACTATTTAAACGCGTTTCGGCAATGTTGCCATCTTCAAACATAATGAAACCGTAGTATTTGTAATTCGAAAATGTTAATTGTTTACCAAGCTTCAGTTACAATAAACCGAAATTAAATTAGATTTAAAAAATTATTCCAAACGGCCGCCATTTTGAAACGGTTGGCCGGAAAAGGTTGATTATTTTTTGTAGTTCGGGCTTTAAGCTAAGAAAATAAACAAAATCGTATTTCAGATGAAAATTTACAAGCAAAAATAATTCGATCACGCAGCCGAACCGCTGACGTGAGTTGAGCGAATTTCCAAAATTAAGCCTAAATTGATATGTTTTAGGGCTTCAAACAACAACTTGGAAAATTGGTCTACTCACGAAGGCGGTGAATAGCTGCCTGTGTGTACGAATTATATTAGTAGAATTTGTTTGAACAAAAACCTCCAGTTTCGGCTCCGACTCGCAGCGGGAAAACTTGCTTGGCGACCTTGCGGCCGAGGCCTATGGACAGCTTCGCTCCGTTCGCAGCGCACAAACACGTATGGTAAAATCCCCCACGTATGGTATTTTACGTTTTTGATCGATTTTGGGGGAACCAAGCGCGCTATAAGGCCTTGTAAAAAACAAAATGAGCAGAATTGTATCCTACAATAATTATTTTAAATAAAATCCTAAAAAGTTTCGTTCTAGCTTCCATTTGTATTTTTTTTTTTTTTTTTGGACTAACTAACTCATCCGAGCGACTTAGACAACCAACGTGTAAATCGGACTTAAAATGCTGCAGTTAGAGTGCGAACACATACATAATATATATAATTATAAAATGTTTAGTGACACTTCAAAACGTGTTCTGCGGACCGCGATCGGTGCTCATTTACTCCTGACCTTAGGTCTCACTGTAATAGCTTATCTTTCCCATGGAAATTCACTAAAAATAACTCCAATTCCCAAACAAATAGTTATCCTAAAAACTAGAAATACAAATTTAAATTTATGGAAATACCACTGAGAAATAGCCTACGTGCCTGTAGACGTACACAACTGTTTATCGTACCAATACTAAATATCTTCAATCAGCTGAGCTATGTATGAACAAATGTCTTTTTTTAACCTAACTCCAGGTTT
>JAGFPH010014064.1:0-24689 GCA_018207615.1 Philaenus spumarius | reverse complement strand
ATGAATTACCTTAGGAAAAGTGGTATGTGTGTTCAAAGCGAAAAAGACCATCCAATACAATATCACAACTAATAGAAAATCTGTGATGCAGTTATATATCATAATCAATTAATTAAATTCTCTGAACTTCATAAAGATTGTTAACCTGAAGTAGAACTGAATGTTTTAGAAATTAATACAAATCGAACTCTTTTACAAAATAAATACAGTAGGTATTTTAAAGTACAAGTTTGATTAAATCAGAAACACAAATTAATTGCTTTTTTGTTTCCAGTATATTGCCATCAGGACCAGTAGATGTTAACATTGTAAAAAAAATAGAAAAAGACATTCTAAACTAATAATATTGCAGTTTTTAAGTTTGATTTAAAATGTTTTGTTTATTTACTTTGTTAAAATGTAATACTTAAGTTTAATAAAGAAGTTACATTTCACAAATATCTAAATAATATATTCGTTTTAATCTTACTTTAATATACCAGTATCCTGGAGTCTTTAATTAATTAGCGACTTATTAATTATAAGTAATGCCCAAATTTTAATGAAAGATACAAATTTAATGTATTATAAAATATGGTATTTTTATACTAGGAATAATATTATTGAGCTATCACTGGACACTTCGCCATTTACGAATGGCACTGTCTTTTTACGTTTGAAGGTCTTCAATTTTTTAGTCTGTTGTTTAATAAACTTGTGACGATTTTAGTTAATTTTATTGTGAATATTTATTGCTGAAATGGCTTATAAATTTGTATGGTATGTAAACATTTCATTAAAAGCTAAACTGTTGTTTGATTTAAAACTAACATACAAACCGTTACTTATAGGCTCTTGTTCTAACCTATCTTAAATATGACGATATCATGAATTAAGACCTGTTCGGGCTAGTTTCTTGAACTGCAAGCTAAGTTAAAAGAAGTAGATAACAACATGGTTTAACCATTAGTTCATTTATAATAGTGTTTTGACAAATGGTATGTGTGTAGCCTAGCTAAATAGTATTTTTTAGTCCAGCTATATCTAAATATGGATCTATTATTGAAAGTCTTTATTGAATGTTAACTTAAAACGACTTTGATGTGTAAGCCAAATTTGAATATAAAATCGTAGTTTAACTGTTTGAATTTGTGTGCTTAAGATAGTAGCCTATTCCATTCCTTGGTGTAAGCCAAGATTATTTAGGTTTGTTGTCAGTAATTTTAGCCTTAGTCTTACATCTTATAGCATAAGTAGGCTAAAGTATTGTACCTATATTTTAGCCTAAAACTGTATTTCTTCCCTAATAAACGTTATTTAATTGTTAATTATTGTGAATAATGGCATAGGCCTAAGTCTTTATTGGAATTGCATCTGACTAGGCCTATTTAAAAAAAATTAAGTTTGGTTGAACCCAAACATCAAAGTAACATTTTTGAGTTAAAAACTCAAATAAAAACCTTAGACCTATACATCACAAATAAAAGAAACTAGGCCTACTAAAGCAGTAAAACTTGCGAAAACACTAGGCCTACATTTTTTTGTCACTAGGCCTATCTTGCATTTTAGTATCAGGCAACATTTTTAGCTTAGTTGATGATGGCTTTCCATTTGCCTATAAGAAAATACGTCTTTGTAGTGGTACAAATAATTGGTCACATATGTTGTTTTGTGTACTGTATTGCATATCAACCGTTATATCGTTATTCAAATGTAGAGCACTAGCACGAGGTAAACCTATACTAGCCCAGGCTATTTGAATTTATGGGTAAATTTTACAACATGCCACCTAGCCATATTGCACCTAAAAAATTGCCTGAAGTATCCACCTATAGTCTCTAGTCATAGTGTTAAGTTGGTAGCATATCTTACTGTCCTAAAAAAAAGGAATGTCGCCTGTAAAGATAATATTAGTAATCAGAAGGGAGGCGTGTTGTAAAGTTAAGCCAAATTTACTTAATAAAATTGAATTTTAATATTGTTACAAGTTAGGTCAGGTTAGCTTTGGACCAGCCTATACTTAATAAAAGCATGTAAAACTGTAGCCTACTTTTTATTGATGCAAAATCTTTTGTTGACCAAATAAAAAGTTTAATTGCCCTGCAAACTTTTGAAGCCTATAGACTAATAGGCTACTACTTGTTGAAATGGCATCAGCTGATGACCTTTTTTTTAGGAAAGTTATGCATTTTGTTGTAGTTTCCCACAGGCATACTTTTACAATCTTATGCGAGGAGCGGAATTTAACTCTATGTTCAAATGTCTTAAAAACTTGAGGAGAATTTAAGTTAATTTAGGTTGAGGTATTATATTTTAGTTACAAATTTAGGAGTATGATTGTTTTACCTCTTTAGGCTTAGGGGTAGGTTTTCACAGTACCCCTGGTAGATAACTGCGTTGTTACGTGTTCCGCTTTCCTTTTTTGACAGTTTTATTAGTAGCGGCCTATATAGGCCTACATTAAATGCAAAATATAGCCTTTTACAGCAGACTCTCATAAATCCGGATCACGAAAATCCATACCGCTAATCGGGTATAGGGCCTATATATATTTTATTTTAATAACAAATCATCTGTAAAACCATCGCGATTACTCCGCACAGTAGGCTATAAATGACATGTATTTTACACCTTCGGGCGCTCCATGTTTCAACGAAATTGACAGCGTTTATGATTAACAAGGCAGTGGAAGTTTCCACACGGATGTGTTAGTTACGTTAGTTGTAGCCTACGTTCTTTTTTTAGTTTGCTTCAATAAATCTCTAGGATTAAATTTTCATTCCTTGTGTTTTATAAATAACTTGTAGGGCCTAATGTTGTTTTTTACATACTGTGTTTCTTTTGTTTATTTAAAGTGTTTGGAACAGTAATGTAGATTCTTTTTTATTAAAACCGTTCAATACTGTTCAAAAACTTAATTTTTTCATTTAACTGTGTTTGACTTAATTGCAGTCCCGTAGGCTACTGTATTACATGTAGCCTACATTACAGTATAGGCCTACCATAAGTAGATGTGCCAGAGTGTTAAAGTATCGTTGGGTATCGGCACGGCGGCGATAGTATGTGTAGCTTTCCATCGCTCTTATCGACCGCACGTCCGACTTATGCCCAACTCCGGGAAATCCGGATTTTTCAGAATACGGATCGGCCATCCGCCCCATTAGTCCGGATTTTTGAGAGTCTATTGTAGTTTGTTGTGCATTATAACAGTAAAATATTTTTCAGGTTTTGTGATACAACTGAAGTAGAGCATTTTCGTTTGCATAGGTTTAACAGAAGCCACCTTAGTTAGTCTAAATAACAAAGCAAAGACGTTAAGCAAGAACTAAAGTTACTGGCCTATTTGTCATTTTGAAAAATGAGTGTTGTAATTGAAGACGATTTTTGCTTTCTTTGTTCATAAAAAGCTTGTTCTTTGCGATCAAATCCTTTACACCTTCAGAAGTAGAAAGAGTTGGGATGGATTTTCTATTTTTGCTGCTTTAAAGCTAAGAGCACCCAATGTGTAAGAGCGCTATCATCAACTTTTTTTCCAACTAGACAAACATTCATTCTTCACCTAGATTTGAAGAGGAGACTTTAAGCTTTGGAGTCTGGTGCCTCAGTTACAAGGCCGCCCACTGATGCATAGAAATTTGTTGTCAAGTTAAAGATGAGAAATTTTACTATAACTTCTAACTTTTAACGATTTTAACAAATAATAATGAGAGTGAAAAATATGATTTAATACTATTTTTTTAGGCACTGTTTAATATTTTATAGAGAAAATTTCAATTTGGCTAAACTTTCAATTTCAACACTACGGTATATCTCTAATTAGTACCGGTACTTAAATTATGCAAAACCATGAAAAATCGCAAAAAAATTTACTTAAATGAAGGGTAGCCTACCTTACTATAATAGTATCACACGAAACATAGCAGTGTTATTACATTGCAAAATGTGGCCACAGTAACGGCACATGATGTAAAATCGACAATCAAAAAAATATTGCAATTTACTCATCATAGTAGGCCTACTCTTTTTAATATGTTAGTAAACCAAAGATTGTCATTAGCCAATTGGGTTACCGGTACTGTACTTAATTTATTTTTGTTTGTCCAAAATTAAAGAAAATAATATTTTAAACCATAAATATATAGGCCTAGGCTATGATGACCCGTAAAGAAATGGAGATACTTTTAAGGCTTGTTCCGCTGGTGAAACTAGTGAAAATATTGGTATAAACATAAGTTTGGAAATGCTTCTTTTACTAGCTATCCGCCATCTTGTTTTTTTTTACTAAATAATTTCTATCTTTAGAACAGTTCGGCCAATTGAGTTGAAATTTTGCCCGTTAATCATCATTGTAAAGATCTAATTTGAAAAAAATAATACATTTTTTCCAATAATCCAATATCATTACAGTAAACAAATATTTAAACATTTTAATTGAGAGCAACTAAAAAACCTATCAGTTTAAATAAAAAAACTTCCAGCGTAGGCATCATTTTTGTAGCCCATTTAATCTTTTATCAAACAGTGTAAGTCTCAAAACTACCGAACACATGATAAAAGTAAAACAGCGGCTGTTAGTTCTCGATGAGTTTAACATCGATAGGAATAAAGAGTAGGCAATAATTAATTTGCACTGTCAATTAAGTTGGACGCTGTTTTACTGTCGCTCTTCGTTTGATAATTTCTTCAGCTAAAAACCATTCTATAGGAAATTTTACTGGCTATAAAAATGTAGCCTATACTCAAATTTACGGTGTTTGAGTTACAATCAATAAAAATGTTAAAACGACCGCCATTTTGAAGCGGATTATCGGAAAAAGATTATTATTTTTCTCACATTGATGAGGAACGTGCGAAATTTCAAATCAATAAGTTTTTAGCAGTTTTAGAGATATAAATTATTTAGTAAAAAACAAAATGGTAGACAGCTGGTAAATTAAGTTTTTCCAGATGTACGTTTACATGAACTTATTCGATTAGTTTCACCAGCGGAACAAGTCATGAAAGTTTCTCCGTTTGTTCGTGGGTTACCCTGTATAATTTGAACTGTTTTAGTAAGTTGAAAACTGAGTACTCTGTGTCTAGATAGGCTACAATATGAACGGTATGGCCTCAAGTGGGGGGGCGAGAAGAATTACTGAAATTTATAAATAATTTCAGACAATTATTTATAAGTTATTTAGGCCTATCAAAAAATGGAAATTATTTATATTTTAAAATTTGTAGCTCAGCTGATTGAAAATTGTTGATATTGGAACAATAGGCCTAATTACCCTAGTTGTTTTTCTTAACTCCTCTAATCCAGCATGTAGGCTATTTCTCAGTGGCATTTCTATTAATGGTTGCTTTCATGGTTTGGTTTTTGTAAAGAGTAAGTTAGGTTTAATTCAATTCAGGCTGTTTTTAACCATAGTTACACTGTAAAATTAATAATTTTATTTAGTCTTTTAATAACTGTTGTTTGTTATCTCAACTTTGAGGCTATGATTAATCTTATATATCTTTACTAAAAATATACGATGATACAAACATAGCAGTTATCTTCGGGTATCCCAAATTTATGATATATGATTTCAATGACGACTTGTAAAACTCTAATTTTAACTGCTTCAATTGTGTATTAATAAGACTGTATTCCACAATTATTTAAGGCTCCATCACATCTCCACAAATATTTAAGACTACATAGTATCTCCACAAATATTTAAGACTACATTGCATCTTCGCAATTATTTATGACACTGTTGCATTCCCGCATTTATTTAAGGCACCAATTCATGTTCACAATTATTTAAGGCTCCATCGCATCTCCACAATTATTGATACCATGTAACTCAGTTAGTCGAAGCAGAAATTCAGTTTTCACTGTTTTTTAGTCAACAGTCAATATTTTTAATACCCACTTGAAAACTGTTCGAATTCATCATGGGGTTTTCTCGCACTTTTTTGTGTGTAAAGCTAGCGGTTTTAGAGATATTTGACCAAACATTTTTAAATGATCACCATGTTTAAAAGTAGCCTATACAAAAAGAGTGTTCTGGTTATTGGTACAAGGGTTGAACGTTGCGTACGTAACAAGTAGGTACATCAAATTTGAGGTCATTATCTTTTCTATTTCCGAAGATTTTTAGTGTTTAGTAAAAACAAAACATAATGGTAGATAATTAAAAAACTAAGCATTTCCGGACCTATATTTATTAGACTTTTTTCTTCTTTTTTTAGTAGTTGAATCGTCTCTTAAAATCTTTACGTTTCCTCGTGGGAAATCCTGTATATTGAAAATATTCAAGAAACTTAAAACTTACAATTAAACTATCGTGATTGTCAGCGCTCTCTACTGGACGAATAGGCGGGAAACTGAGAAAGAGAAACTGTTGTCTGTTATTATTTTGTGTCAATCTGCGGTTGCAGATTTAAACAAGGTTAAGGTGCAGTCTTCAACCAGTGAAAATGGTTTGGTCTGGTGGCACTAGTGATGTGGGCCGGGCATATGCCCAGTGGGCTGGTCGTTTAAAAATGGGCATATGCCCGGGCATTTGCCCAAAGCAATTTTAAGCACCCAAAAACTGGGCGTTTATAAAAAATTTAGTTTAAGGCAGTTTTAACTATTATATTTCATGTTTTAATTATTATAGTTCATGTTTTTAATCTTTAACTGCCTTCAGTGCTTAGTTGTTTTCTTAAAATTAACATTTTAAGGGAAGGAGTCATTATCAAGAGATAAGTTGACAAACAACAGACTTTTGAGAATGGTAGTTTTCTGGATAAACTTAAATATTCCCTAATAAAACCCATCTTTAAAAAAGTAGATGAATCCAACATTACAAATTACCGTCCTATAGCACTAATTCCGGTTTTGTCGAACATTTTTGAAAGAGTAGTTATGAGCAGAATTTTGAAATTTTTTGATAAATTTAATGTTCTAACAGAGAGCCAGTTTTGATTCCGGAAAGACCTCTCTACGGAATCTGCTATATATAATATACTAGATGCTGTAACTTGCTCGCTGGATAAGAACATGCATGTAGCATCTCTAATGTGTGACCTCTCAAAGGCGTTTGATTGTGTCGACCATACAGTTCTCCTTTATAAGCTAAACTATTTTAGTATTCGTGGAAAGGCAAAAGATTGGTTGCGGTCATACTTAACATGTAGAAAGCAAAGAGTAGTCTATACAGACTCTTACGGATTTCACTGCTCTTCTTGGGAAATAAATTCTCGAGGTGTGCCCCAGGGATCAATATTGGGTCCTTTACT
Organism: Philaenus spumarius; assembly: GCA_018207615.1. Classification (NCBI taxonomy): domain Eukaryota; kingdom Metazoa; phylum Arthropoda; class Insecta; order Hemiptera; family Aphrophoridae; genus Philaenus; species Philaenus spumarius. The sequence goes on along the minus strand of JAGFPH010014064.1, from coordinate 17,456 downwards.
GTTTTTGGTCTACATAAATGACCTGCCTTATAATATTGGGGAAGCAAAAGATGTCCTGTTTGCTGATGACACCACTTTAACGGTTTTTGGGAAGAATAGTATTAATCTAGAAAAGTCCGTTACTTCATCACTGATTATGGCAGAAAATTGGTTTTTATCAAATGGTCTAAAACTTAATAAAAATAAAACTCGGATAATGCAGTTCAGTTGTAAACAATTAAAAGACAAAATTTCAATTAATCATTTAGAACCAAGTACAGACTCGTCAAAATTTCTGGGAGTGGTAATTGATGAAAACATAAACTGGAAATGACATATTACCTTCATTTCAAATAAACTTAACTCAGCTTGTTTTGCACTACGTACTATTTCACGTATTTCCAATCCGGATACAATTAAAACAGTATATTTTGCATATGTGTACTCTCACCTCAAATTATATTATTTATTTTAATATAGGCTTTTATGTAAATATGTATAAAAGAGGTTTAAAAAGTTATTTAGAAGAGTGGTCTTCAAATTAATTTCCATTAATTAGGTTTATTAGCTTTTAACTGGATAAACGCCCGGGCGCTTATGGATTTTGGGCGTTTATTTGGGCATATGCCCAGGGCATTTGCCCCGACATTTAAACGCCCGGGCGTTTTACATCACTAGGTGGCACAGATCACAGAAAACAGAATTTAGCCGTAGGCGAGAGAGTCGCAAATCACATAGGACAACTGTTTCGTTTTCATACCGGAACTTGGAACAGAGAGCAGCACTTTTCAAATCACTAGTCCCAATCGCAGTTGCTCATTTGTCGGAACAGTGACTGTTCGTTTTGAGCCATCCCTAATTAACATGAGAGGAGGGAGGAAGGAGGTTGGAATGCATCTAGTTTTATCTTTAAATGTAAGCATTCTAGATAACTATGTTGATTAAGATGTAGTGTATTTGTTTGTTGCCTCAGGTTTGGAACTAAAGCTGCTGTATTCTCTGGTGCTGTTTACTACACTGCGAACATTGGTCTGTGGAAAGATAGTTCTAACACTGAGACTTTATACGGAGAGTTGTACAAGACCGTTGCACCTTATGTCAAGGATGTCCCAATAGAGGTAATTATACTGCAGTGTGCTTAACAGAAACAGTGCATGGATAGGTCCCTGAACTTAATGAGATTGTGTAGGCTTTAAGATGCATTCAGGGGTTTTCTGTAATTCAGGGAGTGCTCATGTAGGTAAAAATAAAGAAGAAAAAATTTCCTAGAAACATTTATCCGGAAACGCTTCTTTTACCAGCTATCCGCCATTTTGTTTTTTTTTACTATAAATAACTTATTTCTAGAACAGATGAACCGATTGAGTTGACATTTTACACGTTACTCATCAATGTTAAGACATAGTTTAAAAAAAATACAATCTATTCTAATAATATTATTGAAAATAACAGCCATTTAACCCTAGACCTGCCCTGGTTATAGCTCAAATTGGCGAGCCGATTTTTAGTGTTTTGCAAGCATATTTTCAAAAATTCGTGAAAAATAGTAATTCTATCCCAATCCAAAAAGTGTGCTGTACGTTTTTTGTAGAGAAAGGTTCAAAGAATTCATATATGCAATTAAACAATTTATTGATGTAAATTTGTAAAAGTTATTAGCTCAAGAAACAAAAAATGTTCTGTAACGAAAGGAAAAAGTTCAATTTTAGGCCTACATAATAAGTAGTAAAAAAGTTTTGTAATTTAGTTCTAAATAGAACTGTATAAATTTTTTTTATCAATTTCAAATTTCTTATTTTGAAAAAAACAGTTATGTTACAAATACACGACTGCTAACAAAACTAGGCCTAGTTTGAAACGTAATGTATGCTTTGCCCAAAAATGAAATATTATTATAACAAAGTGTAGAGGATAAATCAAAGAAAACAACGGTATACTTGTCTTTCCTTAGTTAACAAAAGTATTTGAGTTATCTTTATTTGAATAACAAAATGACATCAACTTCCCCGGACGCAGGAATTGTCATATGAATAACGTGGGAACCCACGCGCTAGACAGTTTCACCATACTGTCCTAATTATGTACTTTCCACTGCTGTCTAGACAAACAAAAAACAGGTTATTTCTAGTTTACTTCCCACCGTTAGAAAGATCCAACTATTCTCTAGAAAATGGTGAAAAGATATCTGTCAAAACTTATGGACAGTGCCTACCCAATATCGGTTGACAAATGGGCTGTTCCATTGGTTGAAAACTGTCCAATCGCAAGGGTTTACAGAAATCTTCATAAATCGTGTAAAATAGTGACATCTGATTGGAAGGCACTATTAGAAAGATAAAATCTTGACGAATCCAATGGTAGCTTTATAATCTCGATAGAAATACTTCTGTAAGTGGGCTTGCCCATGAAGAAGTGGGAAATAACAGTACAATTGTATGCGAATTTACGCGTTGAAACAGCTGTAACCCGATCTGCATATTTTAAAACGATGATTACGTATATAAATATATGTTTTACAAAAAAGTTTTAAATACAAAAATTAAAGTTTAATAGATTTCCTTTCCAACGGTGCCGGTTTTATTACGATTGGATGATTTTAAGTGTATTAAATAACCTAATATGCAAATTTATGCAAATTCTCGCATAGGTTCGAAGTGGATGCATCTTGCGCCTGAGAGAACGTCACTTTTTGCAGTCTGCCACGGGGAGGGTTAAAGATTTTAATTGAAAATATAGAAAGTTAGAATATTGATTAACCGAGGTAATTGAGACCGGGCAGACCTCAGATAACCAAAAACTCGGACAATACACAGTAGGCCATGAGAAAACAAGTGAGGTGCGCGTTTCCACATCATGTAACATCGTAATAGGCTGATTTAGAGCCATACTTACTTCAAAACCTATTTTATTGGGCTTTAAATAATACAGTTTTAAATAAACAAAGAAGTTTTGATAATGTATTCAAATGAAAGAGATTGGATACTGTAAGCTACTGTAATAGAAACCACAAAAATAATGCCTCTGAAGTTTTTTCATTGATTGTCTAGCCTCTTCTTTATTTCAATACCGTTGAGATACCCACTTTTCAATTTCCGATCTATTTCGTCTCCAATCCCCGACAGTCACTTCCCCAATACCTAAATCGCTTGTCACTTTTCTTATTGAATCACCTCCATTTAATGGTTTAATTGCTTCCCATTTTTACTTTCTCACTATACTATATAGTATAGAGAAAGTATAGTGATCGCAAAAAAAAATCGATTTTGAGATTTTTGTGGAAATATCCGTTTTGGGACCCCCTGAGTCCAAAAAAGTGGTTTTTACAAAATGTCTGTCTGTATATATGTCTGTATGTCTGTATGTATACAAAGCTAGAGAGAAAACTATTCGATCGATTTCAACCAAATTTGCACCAGACATGTCAATTAGGCCTGTATAGATGCACGAAAAAGGGTTTTGAAAAATTTTGAAAAACAACCCCCTTTTAGGCCAAAAAATCTCAAAAAAAATCAGTTATTATTTTCTTATAAAAAATCGGCTAACGATTTTGATAAAATTTAGCTTATTTGTAGCCTACAATGTGCCCTACCATATGCAAAAAACCGCATCCTTCTAAAAATTCTCGTTTAGCTAATAATAATAATAATAATAGATTTTTGGGGGTTTCTTGGCAAAATGGTGAAAACTATCTGATCGATTTCAAACAAATTTGCACCAGACATGTCAAGTAGGATTATATAGATGCACGAAAAACGGTTTTGAAAATTTTTGTAAAACAACCCCCTTTTTTGCAAAAAACCCCAAAAATTAGTTATTATTTTTTTATAAAAAAACCGCTCCAACGATTTTGATAAAATTTGGCTTATTTGTAGCCTTTAATGTGCCCTACCATATGCAAAAAACCGCATCTTTCTAAAAATTCTCGTTTAGCTAATAATAATAATAATAACTGATTTTTGGGGGTTTTAAAAGGGGGTTGTTTTTCAAAATTTTTCAAAACAATTTTTCGTGCATCTGTAAAGACCTAATTGACGTGTTTGGTGCAAATTTGTTCGAAATCTATCGAATAGTTTTCTCTCTAGATAATAATAATAATATTTATTAGTTAATCTCCAACTTTAATAAAAAATCACCTCTCCTACCCCACCCTACAAGTCACAGTGAATCTGTTTAGTAATTTAAATATGTTTGTGAGAAAGTATGTGCCAGTTCCTGGTACCGTTTATTTATTTGAAGATAAAATAACACGCTTTCGCTTTCCACTCATAATGTCACTCTTGTTGATAAAGTTTAACACCGACACCGACTAAAAACGAAAGAACAAAATACAGTAGCGGGGGGAAGAAACAACTCGTGGAAATGGATGGTGAGTTCTAAATGCGATGCCGCGAGGAGGGCAGTATAAACAGACCGGCTTCGTCATTCACTTTACTATCCGTCCGCTAAAGGTCACCATACTATAGCGTTGGGTAAGGAACGGAAATGTTTTCAGGATGTACAAGGCAAACGACAGTTTTGTTTTCTTTTTGTTCAATCTAACACAAAAGTTTTTATTATAAATTCACTTATTGAGAAATCCTCTCAAGCTATGAATTATTTATCAAAATCAATTCAGTTAACTTATATTTTTATTTGTAAGTTAACAGAATTGATTTTGATCAAAGTTTTTTTTTATTTGCCTCGGTTAATATGAAAACTTGGATAACCAAGGTTTTACTGTAACTCAAAATCAGTAAATATTTATAAAAAAATTAATTTTTTGTACTTCGTTTGATTTTTAATCAAATGATATAAGCGAAAAACTATCGAACAAAGTTAGTTTATAAAAAAATTTGGAAAACGGTTGACCCTAAAGGCCATCCATGTAACTTCCCGCTAAGTTTAATTACAACAAACACTATTTTTGGAAATTTTGAACTGCCATAACTTTTGAATGAATCAACCGATTTTTACGCGATTTGCGGCAATTGATGCAGTTTTTTAAGTCCATTGAAAGAATCAACAACAAACATTTTTCAGATGAAAAGTTTCGGAGAAATTGAGGAAAAACACTTTTTTTGATTTTCTTTCGTTCACGATATCTCACGAATGAATCAACCGATTTTTATGCGATTTGCGTCAATTGATGCAGTTTTTCGAGTCCATTGAAAGAATCGACAACAAAAAATTTTCTGATGAAAAATTTCGGAGAAATTGAGAAAAAACACTTTTTTTTATTTTCTTTCGTTCACGATATCTCATGAAAAAATTAACCGATTTTGACCGGACTGGTAGCGATCGACGTTGCTTTTCAAGGTCAAAAGCTGATTAGATTTTGGAATTGATCGGTAAAGCCGTTTAAAAGTTATTCCAAAAAAACCTGATTTGAAAAAATTTTATTTCTTAGTTTTTTCAAAATTTTTCAGAACCTACCGGTCCGAATTAGTTGAAATTTTCAGGAAATCTAAGTTTGATGGAACTCTTTTGAACGCCGTTTGGTAGGATCCAATCGGTTACTGTAAGCCGTTCAAAAGTTATAAGCGGGTCACATACTTACATACACACACACATACATACAGACAGGGTGACACCCTCTCGGGAGTGGTCAGGGAAGGTTCCTAGGACCTCAAAACGTCGAGATCTGATGAATACTCGATTTTCGAAAAACGGGATGAAACCAATAACTTCCCGATTTTAGAAAATTTTCAATTTTCTTTTAGCGGGAAGTTAAAAATTCAAGAATAAATTTTTGTAGTTCGTTTAATTTTCAATCAAATGGTATAAGCGAAAAACTATCGATCAAAGGTAAACATTAATGCAGTGTCCAATAGTTTAACGGGTACAACATCAATTGCAAAAATGCGTAGGCAATAATTCATTTGCAAGACCAATTAAGTTGAACCTTGTTTTAATGTTACTCCTTCGTTCAATAGTTTTACAAATACGCCATTGGTTAGGAAATGAAACGGACCACACAAATTTACTCTTTACATTTTTTGTTTTAATTTACTGTTTTTTTGAGTTCTCATTTAAAATCTTTGCCGCCATTTTGAAACGGATTATTGGAACAAGTTGATTCATTTCGTTCAAACTATGTCTTTACATTGATGATTAACGTGCAGAATTTCAACTCATTCGGTTCTGCCGTTCTTGAAATACAAGTTATTTAGTAAAAAAACGGGCGGAAAGCCGGTCAAAGAAATGATTCAATTCGTATGTTTGTAGAAAGGTTTTCTTTATTTTGACCCTTTTGACCACTCCCTGAATTAGCTGATTAATGAATCACCCTGTATACACTGGACGATTAAGGTTGGATAAAAACAAACGACACCCAGCAACGTACCCAGTAGATATACTGATTTGTATCTGTGACATTTGTCCAATCTGCTGACAATATTTTCTATAGGTAGGCCTATTAAATAGTAGCATAGGTATTTACAAATCTGTAAACCGGGAAATATTATTTTAAAAACATTTCAGTGAAATTTTAGAGCATCTTATTGCGTATTGCTGTTTTTACTTTTATATACTTTAGTTTTATTTTCCAGTTTATTTCAGATATTCGATATCAATTATGATATGGTTTTTTATTGTTTTGTTGACTAAGTGCAGTAATTGATTTGTAAATAGGCTAAGGCTGTATACAAAATAAAATACATAAATTTTCTACGAACGTGTTTAATCTGTAAGTTGTGCGAGTGTTTTTTCCTAAACATATTTATTATAAGAATCTTAAATTAGTACACAATCAGTTGTAGTAAGTGTTTAAAGTCTACTTTCAGACAGGAGCACAAATATACAGGGTGGGGCAGAATGGACTCCCTGATTTGAAGGGTGAATTGTAAAAGAACAAACAAAGATAATTTTAAAACGTTTTTATTTCCCAAAACTACATTCAATGCCATTTTATTTTCATTTGGTTTTGAAAATTAGTTCATCCAGGTGACGACCTTGGCGAGCGATGTACATATTGAGTTGTTCAAGAAAGTTTTCAAAAACTCTTCTCAGCATATCTTCTGATATTCCAGCGATGACATCTGTAATTGCTTCCTTAAGAGCTTCCAAGGTCCTTGGTCGAACTTTGTAAACCTCAGCTTTGAGATATCCCCAAAGAAAAAAATCGCATGGGCTCAAATCCGGGGAGCGAGGTGGCCATGGAACATCGCCTCGTAAGGAGATCAGGCGGCCGGGAAACAGTCTTTGCAGGATTTGGCTTGAACGAAGGGCAGTAATGAGCAGTGGCACCGTCCTGTTGAAACCAAAAGGCTTGTGTGTCATATTGATGACCATACTCTTCCATTTTAGGTTGAAAAAAGTTCTCCAGCATGTCACAATAACGCTTGAGGTAACAGTAATCAGTTAAACCTCGAGATTAAAAAAAGTAAGGCCCAATAATGCCTATGAAGGACACGGCACACCAAACTGTCACTTTGGGGCTATGAAGAGGTCTTTGGTGAAGTTCACGAGGATTTTCAGTCGCCCAGTAACGAAAATTTTGCTTGTATTAACTGTGCCGGAGAGGTGAAAATGCGCTTCATCGCTAGACCACAGAATAGCGTCGGGTTGCACAGAGGTTAAAATTTCATTGCAAGCATCTGTACGCTTCACCCAGTCTTGTGGACTCAATTCTTGAACGACCATCATCTTGTAGGGGTGTCAATGAAGGTCAGTATGTAAAATTCGCCTTACCGTTCTGGACGATATTCCAAGGGCAGCAGCATGTTTCCGCGATGGAGCCTGTTCCAATGGACGCTCTCACTGCCACGATGTTTTCAGGTGTCCTCACACTTTTAGGTCACCCAGCTGATTTTATAGGAAGTGCAGATCTTGTCGCCCGTACACTAGTAATCCATTTCCTAATGGTTTTAGCATCAGCAACTTTGTTATGGCGAGCCAAACCAAACCGACTACGAAAAGCCCTCTGCGTCGCCACCACACTATCATTGTTTTTAAAGAACGTTCTACGACAAACCCTCGTTGCTCACCAGACCACTGCATGGCGACTACTGAAATGAAAATGGCGTCGATTCCCCCACCTAACGCCACTGCTCCAACTCCGCTAACCCACCTGCGCGCTCTACAGTGAGTGTTTGAAAATAGGGAGTTCATTCTGCCCCACTCTGTATATGTCAAACATACTCATTTTTAGTCATACGATGTTTGGATATATTACAGACCAAAACTTCTTAAGATTGAATACAGAAAACTCGATTTGTTCTGGGAATGAATGGTGGTAAAACTGAGTTATAATTATTTTCATGATATGTGCAAACCCTTAAAAACTATTAAACAATGGGTTTGTTGAATGTATTTTTGAAATATATGGATATTATTCTAAAGACGCTATTTCAATAACCAGTTATAATTTAATTTACGAATTTCCGCCTTGTTTTGCCAGCTCAAATTGTCACTTGCTCTTTTTCGAGTTGGTAAATATGCCCAACAGAGATTCTATTTGTTTGCTGTATCAATTTTTTCTGTAAACTCTTGCAATTATTGTACGAGTGGTGTCCAGAATGTAACAGACGTTTTGAAATAACAAATAAAGTGAACCAACATTTTTTTACTAATACAGGGGTGGTGAAAAGTCCCGGAACGGGTTAATAATTTTTAACCGTTACAGATAGAACTATATAACTTGGAACACTGTTACTGGGCATAAAACACTATTTTAGCATAATTTAAATGAGCCGCTACCGCTTCGGGGGGACGGCCCACAAGGAGTCGGAAGAAAATCTTAAATGAGAGCGTGGGTTGAGTTGTACATTAAATTAAAGGTATAATTTAGTAGAATTCAATGCCGCAAATCCGACTTCAAAAGGTCCACCCTAAACAAAATGGCGGCCCTAAACGTGTTGAAATAAATCAACATAAAGTTGTTGATATCTCGAAAAGGAAGAGTTTTTAGAAAAAATTTCAAGAGACAAAAATGTTTATTTCAGAGTGCTTGACCTAAACAATTGCTCCCAAATCGATTTCGTAAATTTTATTTTTTACAAAATTTTCTAAGATGGAGTAGTAAAAATAAAATGTACGAAATCGATTTGGAAGCAATTTTTTAAGTCGAGCACTTCCTCAATTTCTTGAGCGACATGCGTGTGTCCCCATTCCATCGACTGGCATTTTCTTTCAAGTTGACGTGCTGTACCCAAGTCTCCTCGCCAGTTACGATATGATCGATAACTTGGTTTCCACTTTTGTCGTAGGCTTCCAGAAATGTCAGTGCTGCAGCAAGTCTCTGTATTTTGTGGTCTTCCATTAGGATTTTCTGAACCCACCTGGCACAAAATTTATGGTAAATAAGTTTACCAACCACAATTTCATGTACTAAACTCCGTGAAATTTGGAGGAAATGTTCTGAGAGTCCCGTAATTGTAAAATGACGATTTTCACGGGTTTTTTTCATTGATTTTCGCCATCACTCACAAGACTTGGTCTACTCTGCGATCCTCATCGTGAACATTGGTTCGGCCATTTTAAAAATCATTGCATCACTACCTCACTCGGCTTTCACTTATTATCCCTTGCCCGTACACATCTCAAAACTGGCGATAAATTTCAATTGGTTTGTGATTTTTTGTCAACAAAAACCTTATCACAGCTCGCATTTTACAATTGGCGTGATTTTTAATTGCTCATTTTAACACTCCCCACTGTATGCAAAGTACGATAGGCACAATGCGCAAGCTACGACGGCTGACTACGTATTGAGTATAGGAACACTTTGACGCCAAGTAACACTGTATACGTTTGTTACTTTCTGGACAGCCCTCGTATACACACTATAGTTGCCAGTTATAATCCCAAAAAATGTTAAAGGTCAATTTTTACTGAGCCGTGGGTCATGCCATTGTGATCTTCACTACATTCGCTTTGTGGACTATAGTGGTGTAATGTCGGTCAGAAGTCAACTTGAATTAAATAGATACCTATTATGTATTTGCTTTCCAATGTCTTGCTATAAATTATCGTTCAAACATCGCTATAATTAGAGTCTGGCTTTTGCATAAAGATTCTTGTTCCTACATTAATAAAATCAGTTCTTCGATTTTTTTACTCCACACCTTAGCAAGTTAAATAAGAAACACAGTGTAGAAGAAATTTAAACAAAGATGCACAGTTAGTTAGTTGTCCATTATCTGAATATGGACAATATTCCTCAATTCGAATTTTTTTTTATGGGCCTTGACTTTGTGGTAAAAAGACAGCTGATGACATGGCACTTTAGTGAAAATCATCATTAAAAACAAACTTTTTAATACCACTCGATATTGAAAACCCCTATAATGGATATAGTTTGTTAATAGTAAAAAAATAGCCTATACTTATAACGTTCTACATAAACGGGAATAATTTGATTATGTACACATACTCTAAGAACCCTGACATGATTAGTTTATTTTGTAGACAAGTTGAGCAATATTTTCGAGTTAGTTTTTAATCATCCTAGGCCTATCTATGGTTTACAATATTTGGAGTTTGTAATTTTATTATTGTATGACTGTTTTTAAATTCTTAAAGTTTCCGTTGTTGAATCAAGTAAAATATTATTTTAAATTTGTTTAGGATAAACCCTAGTTTAAAATACATTTACATTTTAAAATGATTTACGTTAAATCATTGATATTGTTCTAGGCTAGGTTATTGGTCTAACCTGAGATTGTGTTGAGTTATTTGTTCGCTTTAATCAGCTGATGTCGGACGTCGATGGTTTAGGCGAAAAGAGCATCAGCATCCGATTGATCGGATGTCTAAAAAATTCTTTTTGTGAAAATTAACGTATAATTCTTGTTTAAGTATAGCAACAGTCTTACACCGATTCCTACTAATAATCGCTTGTGTCGCATCGCTCCTGCCACCCATATAGGAATCGGCGTTATGGTAAACTAAACTAGTTAGTTACAGTGACATTTATCGAAACATTTATTTAACGATTAATGGAAAAATATTTGTAAGTTGTCTTTTGTGCGAAATAGGCCTACTACTATTTTTAAAATTTCTATATACAAAATTTAGGTTTTTATAGAGTGGTCTAATTTTTTGTGTGTTTGTACGAATGTCTTTTTTTTTAACAAATTAAAAATATTTTCCATGTATAAAATATGTATTTTTTATCCCACTTCTACAGTTCAAACTAAAAATATAAAAAAAGACTTTCAGAGTTTACATAGGCCTAATTAAAATTATAAACAAGGTTTAATTTTCAAATAATTATAAAGTAAATTTCATTGGCTAAAAACAACAGAAAAACCATTAAGATTGATTGATAAATATAAATGTTACGATGTATAATCTAAGAATATGCAAATTCACTGGTTTAAGCCTTGGCTCTTCTAGGCAGTTCCGCCGTTCTATGTACTGGCTAGCAAAGGGTTAAATAACCGTCTATGATATTACTTAATTTTGATAAAGTGTCTCGGCATGAACTATTTTGTAAATTTCGCTTAAATTTGTTTTAGAAAAATTAGCAATTACCTTAGTTTTCTTCCAGAAATTTAGCATTAATAATATTAGTTTTGAGGGTGAGTAAAATATTAAATGGATTTTTTTATGTACATTTATTGATCGTTAAAAAATACAAACAAAACCTTAATTTTTTCTCTATACATTCTCCTGCCCATTCTCACATTTTTGAGGTAGAGTCGTCAACCAGGACACGACTTAGATAAGTGTTAACATTAACCAATTGATAACTTTAAGAGTGATTACAATAAACAGCTCTGTCTAGGTTGTCTTCAAGATATCCACAGAGCATAAATTTCCTGAAAATCGGGTTAAAGGGTGTGAATTATACTTGCAATTTTAAAGGACTCAATGAGTTTATATGTACTTTGCGAATTTAGACTTTGTAAATTTTATGGGCTCAAGCTTGATAGCCTACTCCAAAGTTTTCATATGATAATCCCCAAAAAAGTACTGCCGCTAAATTTTCTAAAAGAATGTGTTGTGTTAAAGGTAGCCCCTACCGTATACTTTTTACTGAACCAAAAGTGATGAAAAATCTGTTTTCCTTTTCCACTAACACTGTATGTTAATTCAGTTTTTAGCCCCTTTCACGGAACACTACCACCATGCATACAAAATTCCCTCCATGATAATTACTATCGATTAGTTCGGAATATTTCAGTACATGACATGTTATCAATAAAATTTCAGTAAATATTTTTGGGGATGTCCACCCGATCACATTTTACCAGTTTTGATTGAAGAAATATTAAGAAAATCGTATCTTAACCTAATAACCTGTTAGTATAAAAAATATTATAAAAAGATTTTCAACAAAATATTCACAAATCAGTTCAAATTCGGATCTAAAATGTAATTTGTTTTTTGAGATTGCTTTCTAATGCCAACATACTTTTTCGATTACCGGTAGCAGTTACTATTTAATTTTGTACGATTTAACAACTTTTAGCAAGATGTGCGTGGTAGTAAGATAATTGTGCTTTTTGTTACGTAAAGGTATTTACTTTTTGTGTTTAAGTAAGGCGATTTTATTTTTTAAAGTGAAACTTCTTTAGGCGTGGTAGGGCAAATTGGCCTGATCAGACGAAAAATGAAACACTTTCCCTTCTCTGACTTCGACCGGCAGTTAAAAGGAGAGAGTAGGAGAATCATTTGAGACGTATGCGCAGTGCGAGAAGAAAGAGAGATAGGATAATTTCTTCTACATCCGTCGCATTTGTAATAGACAGTCTATGCCCATGTGCCGTGTGTACTGTGTCAATACATAGCATATGGAACCAGTAGATGCTTGCATATTATACTGTATATGTATAGGGTACATTAACTGAACACGTTTTGTTAAAATATTAAAGCTAATGGATAAAATCAGCTGTTATATGTTTGAATAGTTGTTTATTGTGTGTATCTTTCTTCAAAGAAACTACTCAGTTCTACAAACAACAAAGTATATCTAACTGTGTGTATGCCGTTAGGGATTTTGTAGCGTGGTAAATGTACAGAGCCTATAATTAAATATTTTACTCAAACGCCTGAAATATATTTTGGAAAACAAAACAAAAGTGATTGTACATTTTAATTATAGGCCTTCTTAAATCTACGACTTTAATCCCAAATATTTTAAATTCAGTCATTTTTTTCTGTACCATTTATGCAGAGTTTGCGTGTGTTTTATTGTACATATATGTTTCTCAAATTTCATGCCACATTAGTTCACAGTTGTAAAAAAGTGAACATATTGTTCACATGTACTTGTAGGCCTATAATCATTCAAAAATAAAAAAAGTATAAATTAATGTTGTGTTTAAAAATAAAGTGTGTAATAGTGTCTGACTTGCATTTTCATCTGACATATTGCGTTCCTGTAATGTACTGTAATTTAGTCATCTCCTAAATTAGTGTAGGCTAGTACGTTGTACTGTATTTGTACATCAAGGACGACTCATTTTTGTTTGTTTAAGGACCGACATACAAGCATACATAATACAGTGCTGCAATAACAACCTATTATTTCATACTACTTATATCTGTTGAATTTATTCACAAGTAATATGATTTTGAAGAGTTTTTAGATCTGTAGGCAATATACAATATAAATTGTATTGGGAGCTCTGACCACCTCCCAGTAACAAATACTTCTCAATAATGAATTTTTAATCTGGATTGTGAATTTTCTTAAATTTGTTCAACTGTATATGCAAGCGATGATTTTCGTTTTGTAAGCAAGAAAGGTATAGATTATGATGTGTGCTAATAAAAATGTTTATTTACAAAATATTTTGTTTGGCCAATACGGTTTGGCCTTTATTAAGTTTGGACTACTATAAACATGCTAAACAATTTAAATTGAATTAACCTTTTTCAGGATTTTGATTTAATATTACTTTAGTAGCAGATAATAAAGCACCACGATTTATGTCGGATTCGAACACTGAGACGTTCACTCCCCCTCTCCCATTGAAATTTGTGTAGAAAACTGTCTTCCCACGCAAATTCAAGCGTTACCACTTAAAAAATTAATTATATAGTCCGTGGCCTATCTCAGCTTCCGCTAGAAAACTGTTGATTTTTGCGCAATCTTAAAATGGGCCAAACAACCTACAAAAATTGTTCTGATGTGAAAAAATCTGATTAAAACTGTTTAAACAATTTTTGAGCTCCATCACCCTTCATTCTGGCAACATTCAGATTTGTTATAAGGGACTCTTTTCGCGTATGATTGTGCAAAAAAATTTATCGAGAAACAATTTTTTAGTGGGAGCTAACATAGGCCCTGGACTAATGAAATTTAGCAATTTCTTTGAGAGTGGCGTGTTATTTTCTAGAAAACAAGACAATGCCTCTTCATTGTCAATTTGTTTTCATTAGCGTATAATAGGCTATATGTAAAAATATAAAGAGTGTTCTAAATGTACCGGTTAGCCTACCTTTATATCTTTATATGTTGTGTTGATTGAATATTTAAAAAAAACATTAAACTTTCAGAATATGTTTTGGAATATTTAAACTACAATTTTAAATTTAGATTTTGGTACTTTTTGGGAAGAAGTTATTTTGTTATTGTTTAATTAATACTGTAAAGGAAGGCATACTTTTTGGTAGGTTAAACCATTTAGAGGAGATTATTTCCAGCTTAATTTTTGTATTCATTTAAATGATATTCAAAAGTCCAAAATTAGTAGTAAATTTAATTTGTTGATTGTCAGTGCCTAAATCAATTTGTTAGCTGTAGCAAGCCTATATGAAGAGTTTTGTGGTTGTTTTATTTTTAGAGCTGTTACATTAAAATTTGGTACTTTTGTATTTTACGGACCTCGTTTTTTTAAAAAGCTTTTTGGGAGTATTTTTAGGTTCTGCCATCTGTTTACTTTATCAAACGAAAATAACTGCTGCTAATTCTATTCCACCTTTAAGTTGGACAGATTAGCCAATCGGATTTTTCTAAACCTAATTTTTCTTTTTATTATACCAACTATAAAAGTGCCAATTTGAAAACAATTATAATGAAAAATGATCATTTTAGAGAACAAATTTCAAGGTCTATTTCGCTTGTCCTAGAAAATTCTTCTTTCACTGTCAAATTATTTACACAATAAACAATAAAACTACACTGATTAACTAATTAACAATTTAAATTTGATAGAATTAACTTAAAGTAGTTCAACACAAAAAGTATGAATCACAATTTCAACAGCTGTCATGACTAACTCAACTAAGAATGTAAACAAACAGCTTATCTGCTTGGCTACGTCACAATACGGCTTTGTTTTCGGCATTTTATAAAAAGTTATCTTGTAGTAATATTAGAATGGACTAGCTGCTGTTGGGTGTTTTTAAAAACATTATTTGAAATATCATATATTTATACCAATTAACTTCATAATTATTATTATTTGTAAACACGTTAAAATAATGAAAACAAAAGCGGACGATAGATCACCTGCTCGCGGTCTTTTACTTTCTCACTATACTATAGTATAGAGAAAGTATAGTGATCACAAAAAAAAAAAATCGATGTTGAGATTTTTGTGGATATATCCGTTTTGGGACCCCCTGAGTCCAAAAAAGTGGTTTTTACAAAATGTCTGTCTGTATGTATGTATACAAAGATAGAGCGAAAACTATTCGATGGATTTCAAACAAATTTGCACCGGACATGTCAAGTAGGCCCGTATAGATGCACAAAAAACGGTTTTGAAAATTTTTTAAAAACAACCCCCCTATTTGGCCAAAAAACCCCCAAAAAATCAGTTATTATTTTTTTATAAAAAAACGGCTCTAACGATTTTGATAAAATTTGGCTTATATGTAGCCTTTAATGTGCCCTACCATATGCAAAAACCTGCATCTTTTTAAAAATTTTCGTTTAGCTAATAATAATAATAATAATAACTGATTTTTGGCCATAAAGGGGGTTGTTTTTCAAAATTTTTCAAAACCTTTTTACGTGCATCTATAAAGACCTAATTGACGTGTTTGGTGCAAATTTGTTCGAAATCGATCGAATAGTTTTCTCTCTGGATAATAATAATAATATTTATTAGTTAATCTCCAACTTTAATAAAAAAACTCTCCTACCCCACCCTACAAGTCATAGTGAATCTGTTTAGTTATTTAAATATGTTTGTGAGAAAGTATGTGCCAGTTCCTGGTACCGTTTATTTTGCATACATACGAGCGGTACATACATAGATCGTCCGCACTGTCCTTAAAGAGTTCAGCAGATTTATAAAGACCTAACATCGATTTCTGTTTTTTGTTTTAATAACATTGTCTTTGTTTTTAACTTTTTTTTATTATGTTGGGAATATGGTTTTGTTCTCCAATACATATTTTGTTTTCTTTGTTCACTACATTATGACTCACTGTTGTTGAATTTTATTTTGTTCGTTGGTTTGTATTTTTATTTCTTCAGTCTCTGCCGGCATTAATATCTTGGTCAACCCATTGTTGATATATTAGGATTAACACAAACAATTAGGATTAACTGATTCATTAGTACAGACATATGTATTTTATACTAAACAAATCACCATAACAATTATGAATTCGAGGAGAGGACGAGAAGACGATACATGGGCAGGCTCTTTGATCGAGGTAGGATTAGCAATGACCTAAATCCTAATAGGTGCTCACTAGGGCCAGAGTTTTTGCGTGAATGTTAGGAATTTTTTCATAAAATAATTAAAAAACTTTTGTATTTTTATAAAATGCATTATTTTCATTAATTTCTGTTGTAGAAAACGTTGGTCCATGTAATACACAAGAACCCTGACTTTTCTTTAAGACAGAACTCTTCCAAACTACAACTTTTAAAATAGTTTTTAACTTCATTGGTGTTACCACTTAAACATTATGACTTCCTCCCTTCCCATTTCACCCTACCAAAGTGACAAAGTATTTATTTTCATTTAAAATTGTACTTTAGTTATCACAAAACGCATCTTGAAAGTTTTTATATTTAGCGAATACAAACTTATTAAGGTTTTCTGGGATATTTCGGACACCTGTGTATATTGATTTCTTTCAAGAACACCTATTGTTGTATAATAGACTGTAAGCGTTTTTATTGGAGAGTTGAGGCAACTTCTCTAAATGAATCGAATAATTAGTCTTTGACATCAAAAAGGCAGAGGTTGAGTTTTTGTATCTAGGTACTTGAATGTTTATATTTTGTAAAATTGTCGTAATTGTGTTAAGTGTATTAAACGTTGAATAATTTTGTACTGTTGTTAGTTATAAGGGTGGCCACAGATTTTGGGCATAGTGTATATTGAGGTAAAGTTGAGTGGTTACGGTCGACCTGCACTGTAGGTTGAAACGTTATGGTCGACCTCTACCAATGGTTGATTCGTTATAGTGTGGATTGTTTACGGTCAGCTGCACTGATGGTCATTACGTTCTAATGCGTATTTTTTACGGTTGAGTTGCACCGTAGGTCTATACGTTCTATCGCGGATTGGTTATGGTCGACCTCAACCGATGGTTGATTCGTTCTAGAGTGGATTGGTTACGGTCAGCTGCACCGGTAGTTG
>JAGFPH010014063.1:9565-24691 GCA_018207615.1 Philaenus spumarius | reverse complement strand
CAATTTAAAGTTAACAGAAGTGTAATGCTAATTTTATATAATTATTTGCATTATCTGAATAAACTAAGAAAACGTATATATTTTATAATTCGGTTGGCTGTTTAATCAACATTAGAGCTAGGTGTTCAGTGGCTCGCAAAAGCAAAATTACTTTATGTTTCCTTATATTTTTTTTCAGATCATTTTAATTATTATTTTATTTTATTTTAACAACCATTTTTTTGTTTATTGTATGAAATGGTAAACAAATTCAAGAAAGCAGTCGCAGGTCTGCCGATAAAAGTTTACGATTAATATAAATTGTTGGTCATATTGGTTGGATGAAATTTGATTACTTTAACACTACCAAGTATAGTAAACTATTTTAACACAACTTACAAAATGAGAAAGCACAATGTCCATTTCAGAGGTATTACCAAGTAAACTATTTTAACACAACTTACACAATGAGGAAGCACAATGTACATTTCACATTTATTACCAAGTAAACTATTTTAACACAACTTACAAAATGACAAAGCACAAAGTTTATTTCTTTGGTAGCATGCATACCCCTATTTGAATTTATCAATTTCGGTTGACGTATAACTCCAAATGCATACAAAATTTGTAATCCGCTTAAACTGATTTCCCATACAATGTACAAAATAAAAAAAACAAACAATGTACAAAGAAGAACTTTCTAATCCTTAGACAAAGACAAGTTTTCTTTTCAAACCATACGTACGAATTTAAGAAAGGGAAAGGTAGGCCTACTCATAGTATGTTTATGAGCCCCCATTTTTTTGCTAATATGCTTGTATATTTTCAGTGAATTACATTTTTCTTGAATTTATAACAGATGAGATGGTTTATTTCGGCCAACAGGTTCTGATGAAAGACAAATAATTATCAGGTATTTTCTAAATATCATACAAATTAGGCTATTTTTTACATTCTTTAAGGCGGGTAATATCAAGGAAATGGGATCGTAGTCAATTTATCAAATTTTAATTATACTATCTAAAGTAATAAAAAAGATAACAAAGAAGAACTTTCAAATCCTTATACAAAGCAAAGTTTACTTTTCAAACCAGAAGTACGAATTTAAAAAAGGGAAAGGTAGGCCTACTCATAACACATTTTTGGGAACTTTATGTCCGAAACATACTTAGCCATAAAAAACGGACAAGAAAAGTTTTTGTATCAATGCAATTACAAAGGGTGTCAACAGAGGCTAATTTACCATTTGGTGCGTACAAAGGGTTCAAATTGGATATCACACGAGTAATGACGCGACAGCAGAAGTGGAGTCTCTCATTTCCTTGTACATCTGTCACTCTTTCTTTGATATTTATTAACGATTAGCTTAATCAAATATTGACTGACGAGTTTTTCTGATGACTAAACTTATCTTTTCAGTATAATGTAAAAACCTTGTTTTTAATTTTATACTAAAATAACAATGAAGATTTTTTCTTAAATAGTAAATGGTTTAAATGTAATGGAATCATTATCAATACAAACAGAACTAAACACTTAACTTTCATCTGGGTGTTCTTACGCAAACATGTAAAACAAAGTTTTATATACAAAAATATTCTCTTTCATAACTGTACCATAAAGGTATTTATGGTACTTATAAAGGTATTTATGGTATTTACGTCAGTTAAACAAAAGGATGACATTCAATACTTAGTGGTTGACCTTGGTAATAAGATTATATGGAGGAAACATTATAATAATCTATTTGAAATTTCTATTCCGAAACATTTAAAAAACTAATTTATGTTATAAAATTAACTGGTTATGAAACAATTTTCCACGGAAAATGCGTGAATGTTACAGCTGACGACATTCGTGCAATTGAAGACCTGGGGCATGTATGGAGGTGTGATAATTGATCCAAGGAACATAGGAAGAGCATCGTTTTGGAATCTACGTCTAAAATTACGTATGAAGATATTTACATCCTGTAAAAGAGATGAAGG
This sequence comes from Philaenus spumarius, assembly GCA_018207615.1. Lineage (NCBI taxonomy): Eukaryota > Metazoa > Arthropoda > Insecta > Hemiptera > Aphrophoridae > Philaenus > Philaenus spumarius. Next base: position 22,721 of record JAGFPH010014063.1, on the reverse strand, counting down.
TCAATTTCAAAAAAGTGGAAAAATCTTTGGGTGGTTCAATCAGTTCTATCGCAACAGTGGAATCGCAACAGAAATAAATAGCCGCGATTAAGGATGTTTCAGAAAGGATAAGTTCGGGAAATGAGTTAATGAGTAGAAGGATAGTCACTTTAGACGAACGCATAGTTGATTTAGAACAGTATGGTCACAAAAATACGATTGAAATTATTGGCATCCCGAAATGTGAAAATGAAAACGTTGTGGAGTTAGTGGGGAAAGTTGGTGTTGCTCTGGATTTCCCGATAAATGAATCTATGTTTGTCATCGCGTGAGACTTTGAGACCTAAGATAGGTGCTCTCTCTCCACCAGATATTATAGTAAAGATGATTCTGCGAACAGATGTTCATGCTGTTCTTCAGCGACGCAGAGAGAAAAAAAGGAATTTTCTAAGAGTTCTAAGTTACTCCTCCATCTTAAAAATGTTGTAAAAAATAAAATTTACGAGATCGATTTTTAAGCAATATTTTATTTCAAGCACTTTGAAATAAACATTTTTTTCCTCTAGAAAGTTTTTCTAAAAACTCTTCTTTTCGAGATATTAGCAACTTTATGTCGATTTATTTCAACACGTTTAGGGCCGCTATTTTGTTTTGAGTGGTCCGATTTTGATTTTCTTTAGGTCATTGTCCTATTCTTAAATATAAATTTAAAATGAGTATCACATGACCATACTTACCATTTAAAAATATTGAGTAGCCCCAAAAATTCCGATTTTGAGTTGGGGGGGCAACCTTACCCTATGCAAGGGAAAGTGTGCTTTTATGACCTATAAATAATCCCCGGGTTTGGATTTTCTATCAATGCTCGGTGGAGAGTTAAGGGGGTGTCTCCAGACTTTTAACAAACCCTGTATTATTATATCAAACACACAAAAACCGACAGTAATTTTCTCCTTATAAGACACATACATTTTACATAACATAATAAACATAATATTTTAACAATGAAAGAATTTAAACTTTTACACAAAATGTATTATATAATAACCTATTTTAATTTGTATTTCAAATATAATTTAGTTTACTGTAAATACTAAATTATTCGCGTGAAATAAAAGTGAAATGTTCGACCAAGTAGGTAGACCTCCTACATAAAATAATAAAACATTACGTTCTACAAAACCAGTACAAAGTAAGAAAGTCATATTGTTTATGAAATCTACGCATACGTTAAGGCTCAAAATTTAAGTTAACAAATGTATATCTACGAATATGAAAACAACTTCTATTTGAAATATTTATAGGTAATTATAATCAGCGCTTTTTATTCCTGTTTTTTAATATTATTTATAGTTTCCGGTTAATCGACGAAAAAAAGGCTTAAACTATGTTATTAAAAGCTTATAAATATAAATGTAAGTAAAGATTCCAAATTAAAGACGAATTTTTAGATACTCATTTTACTTCACATTTAATTTTAAAACCAGTAAATATGTACTTAAAATCTAATTTGGTTGCCCTATTCTTTTTTATCTTGTTAAAAAAATATATACACTCAGACCATATTCTAATTATTTGTTTTTGTTTTAAATCGTAATTATTTTTTGTTCTAAAATTATATTGTCATTATTTTTGTCATGTAAAAATCTATTAAATACGGTTTAACCTGTACCTACGGTTTTACCTTAAATCCAATGAAGTGGGTGTAATGTAAATTAGAAATAAAACGACTTCTTGTTTCACTACAAATTAGACTTTTAAGTATGTTGCATAACTAAGGACTATTAAAGTTAGACTTATTATGACAGATGAGTAGAGTAGGACAATGGCTGTTGACTATGCTCTAACTCCTCTACTGTTTTGGAAGTTCCATTGTGAAACACCGATCCCAAACTGTTAATTACAATGACCAGTCTGTAAGTTATAATAATTATTCTGGCTACAATTTGTAACAATTAATATTTTGTATTTCTTACCTTTTTTGAGTACTTTAAATAATAATTGAATTAAATGCATTATTTCTACTCCATCTCCTTTCTTAATTATGCAACATTCTTTTCGGCTTTTATTCAGTAGCATTTGATCACTTTGACTAACATTTTTAATCAATGCATTTACAAAAATTTTATGATTGTTGAACCAATTTCACTCTTACTAACTTGTTTAATCCTAGATTACTAACCCTTCGTAAATAAATGTTACGATCGCTAACTTAAAAATCTCAAAAACTGACAAGCTGCGCATGCAAGCTGCTCCTCCCCTCGTGACAGTTCTCCCTCCCTGTCCTGTAACCAGTGCCAAGCGTTTAGTAGGCCAGTGAACATCTATGTGTGCGTGTTACGTAGTGGTGTCGTGATTTTGACGAACGGTTAGTAGTTAGAGAATATTTACTGTCGCTAATTTTACGAGTGGTTAGTAATTACGTGTTGTGAACAATAATTGGAAAACATGGACCCACGGGATGTTCAGAGTGATAAAATAAGAGATTGGTTGCTTGAAGTATTAGACGGTGACGACTTAAATGATGCAACAAATGAAGAAGAAGACTGTGTTGAGGAAGATGATATCCAACCCACCGATGATGACGATGACAGTGATAAGGATCTTGATTGGGACCCGGATCCCGTTGGAACAAACTTAGAACGAATATTGCATAAAGGCAAAAGAGAAGTTTTGTGATGATGATTATTTATCCGACTCGTCTTTGGAGACCTCTCAAGTTATGGATAGGCCTCTGTCAGCGGAATATGATACATTAGATCAGAATGAGGCTCGTGAACCTGCTCATCTAACGGACACTTGTGAAACTACGATGCCCTCTACATCGAACGCTGGCGGCGGTAATGTGTCATCTCATGATAATAGACTTTCATGTTCTCATGGGCGTTTTCCTCTCCGTACAGTTAATTCTAGAGGTCGACCTCGCTCTCGTGGAATCAAGTCACGTGTTCGTGGAAATCGAAGGGGAGAAGAAGGAGTGACTCAAACTGAAGATCCCACTCTTTTGTTACCAAGAAATGCCAATCCGCTAATTTTATTACCCAACAAAGCTGTGATCCGTGGAAAAAACCTAACCCCATGGTAAAAAAAAAAATCCTTCAGGACGAAACGTACCACGAAGAAATATTTTATTTTGAGTTTTTACTGTTGTGTTTACGTTTTGATGACAAGGAAACAAGAGAAGATAGATCTAAAGAAAACCCCTTAGCACCGATTAGAGGATTATGGGACCTTATAACAAAAACTGCAGTGAAAACTACAATCCAAGTGGTTATGTTACAGCTGTTAACGTTTCGGGGGAAATGTAGATTTAGAATGTGCATACCGAACAAACCGGCCAAAGTATGGATTGAAAATTGTGATGGCATGTGACACCTCAACAAGTTACATGTTCAATGCCATACCATATGTCGGGATAAGCACCTATACTGGGCAACTTCCTCTAGCGGAATACTAGTAAAGGAAATAACGAAGCCGATCCATGGTACCAATAGAAACGTTACCTTCGATAATTGGTTTACCAGTGTGAAACTTGTCCACGATCTTTTACAGCCGCCCTACGATTTGACGTATGTTGGTACAGTGAGGTGTAATAAAAGGGAAATACCAAGTGAACGTTATTTTGATTTTATCCATGCACTATAGCTCAGAGCTGCACCATGAAACTAAACATCCATAGGTTATACACTCATATAATTCAACCAAGGGTGCAGTTGACACTCTTGATCAAATGTGTCAAAATGTAAGCTGCAGCAGAAAAACAAGGCGTTGGCCTTTATGTTTCTTCAATGTAATGCAGAACATCACCTACGTGAATGCATTTGTGATTTACTGTTTAAATGCAGAACGAAGATCCGAGAAGCCAATGAATAGAAGGGAGTTTGGTGTTCAGTTATGTGATGAGCTGACTTTCTCCAATATGCGGAAAAGACTTCAGGCTCCTTCGCTGCAACGCAAACTCCGGGTCATCATACAAGAAAATCTTGGAATTCAAGAGGCGGACGGGCCATGACGTCAAGCTCCAGGGCCACGAAAGACATGTGTCTACTGTCCTTCAAAGAAGAGGCGAATGACGACATCGTATTGCAACCACTGCCGTCAACCCGTTTGTGCTGAGCATAGAGCTGTCTGCTGCTTGCGATGCGATGAAGAAAAGTTGAAAGGTAGGACTTAACCAGTCCCTACTGTAGTGTGTTGTATATATGGACTTTTTTCGATTTGTATTCATAATTTTAGTTAATTTTCATGTTCTTTTCAGCATAGATTAGGTTACATTACTCAGAGCTAAAAAATGTGTTGAATATAAACAATTGATATTATCACACACTATACATTTATATTCATTTATATATTTATTCATTTTATCTCTTTTTCGTATATGCTGTAAATTATGGAATTATTTAGTTTTTCTTCATAATTTTAGTCAATTCTCTTTTGAAAAAGTGATTTTGTATACTTTCATGTTATTTTCAGCGTAGATTTGGTTACGTTAGAATTCAATATTTCATTTCAAAATCTAAAATAAAAACGATTGATATTTTTACTTTTTTATACCTGTAATACCTTGTTTGTACTCCTGTATATTCTGTAAAAATAAAACTTTGTAAAAAAGAAAAAAACATTATTTGTTGTATTTTTTCAAATGTTTCATTTTTGCTTGAATTTTAGTAAAAGTGATCCTACATGCGATCAAATTTCATTAATCTAAAAACATTGTGAGCATAATAAATCAAATCAAACATTTTTTTTACATGACTTGAACTGTTAACTATTATATAATAATATTTTAAAAGATAAAATTTGTAACAGGAATTTTATATAAAAAAAAACACTAGTCGTGAAATTAACGAATGGTTAATAACAATGTAACTTTTAGAAGGGTTAGTAATCTAACGTTAACACAATAAACATGTAAACATACTTTTAAACAAAATATTTATCTGTCAACATGTGTTAGTCGTTCAGAAATGTTGAGACAAAAAGGTAAGTGTTTCAAATTGCTCCGCTGACAGGCTAGTCGTCAATTTGTGTATTTTCTCACAGGATTATTTGTTTTGTTTTGTTTTTGTATGTAACGAGATGTCTACTTCAATAAATATTTGACGACAACACATAATGTTTAACAATTATTTAGTTTGAACAAAATTATTAATGTAATATGGGTAAAAGTCTATAAAGACTTTATTTATGTACATACTATCCAATTTATAATATATTTCTAATTTAAAACAATTTATTGAAATAGAATTTTCGTTATTGAATCAAATATTCAAGAGAATATTCTCCATTATTTACGAACGTGTATAGCCGGCTGTAATTGATAGTGCACTGGCCAGGCTTTATCCAATGAATAATCTACTTTTAATCTTACTAGCAAAACAAATAGTTGGTTTGATTGAAACTGTAGTTTGTCGTTCAATAGAAATCTCAGTGTATCTTTCACGTTAGTGAAAGTTTTGAGCTTTTCCAGAAAATCCATGTATTTCCCCTGGAACATTTGCATAGTGGTCTGTATGTTGTTGTATGTATACATATTGATATATATATATTTATATATATATATGTATATTATACTATTTTTAAGAATGTAATCTACTTTGTGAAATAATGTTTTTGTTAATTGTATGCTTTTCAAGTTTTAATTTTAATCCCTGACATTTAATTGAGTAATTAATATATTAAAGGGATTGACAGTAAATTTTTCCCTAAAATGAATAAATTCGGTTTTGAAATAAGAAGATATTTTAAAATTATATACAAATTTAAAAAAATAATATCTCTGCATAGCTATATCCACACTATAATCAACTATTTTACGACAAAATATACCATGTTATGCTTTACGTACAATTTAAACTAAAATCGTTTTGCCATAATTCGTTTACAAGTTGAAAACACCATAATACACTTTTAAATTATAAGATGCTGTTAAATAACTTCAAAATAAAAATTATCGTACAGTTTTAATTGTATTTTTGTATAAAGATTACAAAAATACGAGTATTTAATCAGTTCAACTACGGAATATAATCGTCCTTCTAAACAGTGGTGTTATTTTATTTGGTTCGTTTAAACAAACTTTCAATTGTAACAATTGCAAATTACTAGGTGGATTCAAATGCAATTAGTTTAATGTAAATTTTATGTAGGTTTAATCCTTTAATGTATCTGCATTTATTTTAAAACACTGGATGTTTGTAGAAACAACTTGAACAGTTAAATGAATATTAAGCTATTTAAAAATTCGATTAAGGTGCGAAGGTCAACTTATCTTAATTTCATGTTTACAATAATTTACGTTTAAAGTTAAAGTAAACAGAATTTATCTCATCTACTTGTTTGTAATTATTTTAATACCTTTACATACATTTTTGCTATTGGAAAATATTGTAAGTAGGCAAAATAAAGAACACACATAGTTTATTAGTCATACAGGTTTTAATGTTACATACTCTCAGACCATTATCTAATCAATGTAAATTATGATTGAATGAAATATAACGTTTTATTGCTTCACTCTGAACCGCTGACGTGAGATGATGGAATTATCAAATTTAGGTTTATATGTGTAATATTTTCAAAAAACTATTTTCGGTCTTCTAACAATGGAGCTGATAGCTACCTATGTGAATGAAATAAATATATTAGTCGAATTTGTTTGCATTGTGACTTTTAATCAATTCTTTTGAAAATAGTTTATGCTGAAAAAAGGAAAATTATTTTAATTAAAAAAGTTTGATTTAAATATTAGTGAAATAAAAAACAATTCAATTAAAATGAACTACTTTTTTAAGTATCCGTTCCAGAAATAAATAATTCGCTGCCAAATCTGTTTTATAAAATTAAAATGTTTATTTTTTTCCAAATGATACACTGTATGTCGCAAAAACAATGTTACAAACATGTCATATTTTGTATGATGACCTAGTTCAACTTGGACCCTTAACTGAGAAATTGGACATACAAACTTACAAAAACTAATTCATATAATGGTCTCTGTGTTTTTACTTTTGATATATTTTTAGAATCGATGATTTATGGATTTACAGTAGAGATCCACTATCGATATCCCGTCTGAAATTGCCAGCACTTTTGGTAATTTTGTTATACAAATTACGTGTTATTTGGGATTAAAATCTAACTATGACTGTATGATGAAATAATTAAAAAAACTAAAACATCCATTTAATAATTTTTATTTTTTTAGATCCGATAAGGCGGAAGAAGTGCATAGAGTAATTTCTGGATTAAAGAATACAAACGCTGTGGGTTAGAATGATATCCCTACCAAAGTTTTGAAAGCTCATGCTATTATCTCAAAATCATGGTATTTTCTTATCAATAAGTCTTTTGAGAATGATAATTTTCCTGATGAGCTTTAGTATATTTTAATAAAACCTATCTATACAAAGGAGATGAAACCGACATTACAAATTACCGTTATATAGCACCAATACCAGGTTTGTCTAAAATGTTTTAATGAGTACTTCTGAACAGAATTTTTAAAAATAAATTTAATGTTTTAACAGAGAGCCAGTTTGGATTCTCGAAATTTGAACTCGGTTAATGCAGTTTAGTTGTAAAACATGAAAAGATAAAATTCCAATAATCATTTAAATCCAAGTGCAGACTCGTCATCATTTCTGGTAGTGGTAATTTATGAAAACATAAACTGTAAATCGCACATTACAGTTTTTCAAATAAACTTTATTTAGCTTGTTTTTCACTACGTAGGCCTACAATTTCACGTATTTACAGTCTATATGCAATGAAGACAGTATATCATGTTGTATTTGTGTACTGTAAACTCAGATATGTGGTGTTTCTTTATGTTGGAACTCGGTAGAGTCAAAAGTTAATTATTATAAGATTAATTTGTAATTCAAAACCATAGGAAAACTTACAGAAATTCATTTACGAAATTATAATGATTAAATCTTCCCTGTATATAAATTCTAAATGCCCTGCTCCTTTTTAGAAGCAATTATGCTTTTGTCAATCAATACAAACATGGTTATTCCATGAGACGGCTAATGCTTCAATACCCTATACATATATTAAAGTTGTTCAAAGACGGGGCGCGCTATTCTGGTCTCAAATTTTACAACAGGTTGCCAGAAAATATAAAGGAAGTGCCTTGCTTTAAATGACTTAAAAATAAATTCAAATATAAGAAGTACCGTGTCAATATTCCAATTTTATTCGTTCAAACGACGGCCGTTTCGTCTAATCAGCCATTTTCAAGTTTTAGTCGGTTTTTTTTCGTCAATTATAAACACTTACAAATAATTACATATGAACACACTTAACACGAAACATTTAATTTACAAGCACATACGAAATAAATTTGATCCATGAATCATTGGGTAGCCTACCGTACTGCACGGTGTCTCGAATCTTACTGTAGGTATTTTAAAATAATAACAACAATACACTAATTCTCACACACATATGTTACGTTCAATTATCAAATGCGTTTCAACGACAAAGTCGTCATCCTCAGTGATACATGAGCTACAACTAAAAACTTATAACTAGTATAGCCTAGGACTAAGCTACATATTTATACCCCTCTACAAGAGTGAGCATGGTCTTAGCGAATAAACAACCAATAGGGTTATCGTAACAACACAGGTACGATAATTACCTCCGCCTCCTTCAATGGATGTTAAAAATACATACGATTTTATAAACAGTTAACAGACCGTGAATATCTCGTATCTCGTACCTGTATCCCAGTGTTTAATACCTGAGACTATGGAAATGGTTAAACTAAGCGATTGGGAAATCCAAGAATACCTACTTATTTAAATTTTTGCATATTTCAGAATAGTTTTCAATTTAATTATAAATTCTACCCTCTAGATAACGGTACGGCTATGAGAAAACCTTTATCAAGTTTTCTGGCGAGAAACTTCGAGGTTAAAGCTAAAAATGAATTAAAATATTTCCCAGATATTTGGATCAGATATGTAGACGATGTTTTCGCGGTGTTCAACAAAAACAAAAACACTGAGAATTTTTTTTAACAAATGAACCAAATTTACCCTGCAATGAAATTCTCAAAAGAAATTGAACGACAAAATAGCTTAGCATTCCTAGATATACTAGTGTCAAGAGAGAATAATAAGTTGGCATTCAGTGTTTACAGAAAACAAACACACACATACAGGTTTATTACCTGGGACTCATCCCATGCACCTGCACACTCAATGGTTCACCGCCTTGTCAACCTACCTCTTTCTGAACAAAGTTATCTAACCGTAAAACAATACATCTATGGAGCGGCAAAATTTAACTGACACCCAAAAATCACAATAGACAACAATACAAAGAAAGCCACCGACAAGAAAACGAAATCATGCAGTCAACCTTAACCCCAAACAAATCGGAAAAAATATTGGTAAGAATGACATATACTCTAGCCTTATAAAATAATGTGAAAAAACCTCCAGAAAACACGCAAATGTAAAGGTAGCCCTTATATCTGAAAATAACCTTGAAAAGATACTAGACAACCCTAAAGATCGTATCCCCGTACAGGGAAAATCCGGTATCTATAGTGTCAGTTGTGAAGTGTGTTCCAAAAAGTATATATGCCAAACAATAAGGAATATAAAGGTCAGGAGTAAAGAACATTTTTCACATTTTGAATTCAACCGGCCCGAGAAATCTGCTATAGCAAAGCATTGCCTAGATGAAAGTCATTATTTTAAAGTAGAAAACACTTTTTTCTAAAAAAGTGATAAAGCGAAAATTACTCTTGACGCGTGAGAAACGTTATATATTAATAGAATTAAAAAAAATATAGTAAATAATGAACTAGGTCCCATAAAAAACTCCGTTTTAATATAAACTAACATGTGGAGATTTTTCTTACATTTTGTATAATATTTTGTTATGTCCTTGTTTGTTATTAGCCTATATTATATTTCTTAATACATTTTCTTGTTGTTTGTAATCTAGTCTTGACTAACTTTTATTAATAGTGCTTATAATTAGGTCCATTATTGGAATATTTTATATTTCTTAATACATTTTCTTGTTGTTTGTAATCAAGTCGTGATTAACTTTTATTAATTGAACGTATAATTAAATTCACTTATTGCTGTTTTATTATTGTTTTACTTATACCGTTGTCCTTATTTAAGGCATATAACCAGAGTATGCTAATTATGTGACATTGCTAGTATTCTCCTTATTTTGTAATAATTGTATTATTATAATTCAAATTATTAGTATATAGGCCTACATGTTATATAGTCATATAACGTAATTTTACATGGCCGTTACTTTTAACTTAGAAAGTAATTTTTTTAAATACTTTATCATTATTAACATTGCTTAATTATATAGTTTGCTTAGATTTAATTGTTTTATAATAGCCTATAACACCACTCTGTAATATTACCCTCCCCCTCTTTCCTATTCACTTTGGTATTTCACTTTATGTTGTACCGATAACCCTATTGGTTGTTTATCCGCTAAGACTATACAAACTCTTGTAGAGGGGTATACATATGTAGCTTAGTCCTAGGCTAGACTAGTTATAAGTTTTTAGTAGTAGTTCATGTATCACTGATACTGACGACTTTGTCGTTGAATCGCGATTGATAATTTAACGTATAGGCCAGTCGGTAGAGGTAAATTTAGACCAAAAGTTCCAGTAATTTGCAATACGGCTTATTTTTCTTTAAAGTACATTAAAGTATGTAGATTAACATAAAAAAAGTTTACCAGTCTATCGATTTCCCAAAGTCGAAAAAAAAATCGATTATCATTTTTTCCCGATTATCCTTAATATTTCGAGCTGGGATGATGATAGAGGAAAATAAAAAATACCATCGTGTAGGGGAGGTATTTTTCAACAAAAAAGGATGCATGTATTTATTTCTTCCGAGCAATGGTTTGTCTGGAAAAAATTCGATAATGCAGGTATGTATTTTGCAGCAGGGGAAATCACTAAAAGGAGACATCTTATTCATATATGAAGGGTTTTCTCATTCTAAATTGACCGAATTTTAATATATCGAATTGAAACTTGACATAGGAGTTAAAATATATATTTTAAACATTTAGCCTGAGTCTCAGCTTGTTATCTTGAAAATTACCCCATCTAGAGCCACTTGACTTTTTAATGGGTTTCTCGATTTTAGGAGTACCGGACCCACCAATTCATTTTAAACAGCTCCAGTTTAGAAAATTTTCAAAATATCAACCTGAAAGTTTTTTTACAAGTTAAATATATAGATTCAAACAAGATCAAGGAGTATAAACCTTTTTTATTATTTACTTTTCAAAGCACAAGTAACTTAAAAAAGTATAATTTTAAACCTTTTTAGATTTTTCATAAAAACGCTTGAGTTAATCGGCTGCAGATTAGTCAATTTTTTAAATATAGTTTTTAAAATAAGTATAGCAAAAAACAATTGTGTTTTTAACTTCTGTACAAATTTTTAAATCGATATGTTCAAAAATGTCGAAAATAGAGTCGTTGAATCCAAAATTGTTATAGTTAAAACGAGATAGGTAAAACAGAAGACTATTTTCAAGCGCCTCGTTTTTAAAAATAACATGAAAAAAATCGTTCATACTTACTAAGAATATTTATACTGGTGTACTGAACTTGTAAAACAAATTTGATGTTGATATTCCAAAAATTGACAAAACTGGAATAGATTGAAATTAGTTCGTGAGTCCGGTACTCCTAAAATCGATAATCGAAATCGACTCCTAGATCGAGTCATTTTCAAGATAACAAGCTGAGACTAAGCATAAATGTTTAAAATATATATTTTAACTCCTATGTCAAGTTTCAGTTCGATATATTAAAATTCGGCCAATTTAGAATGAGCCAACGCTTCATATATGAATAAGATGTCCCCTTTTAGTGATTTCCCCGGCTGCAAAATACATACCTGCATTATCGAATTTTTTCCAGACAAACCATTGCTCGGACGAAATAAATACATATGACCTTTTCTGTTGAAAAATACCTCCCCTATACGGTGGTATTTTTTATTTCATCTATCTTCATCCCAGCTCGAAATATTAAGGATAATCAAAAACAAAAATGATAATCGATTTTGTTTTCGACTTTGGGAAATCGATAGACTGGTAAAACTTTTTTTTATGTTAATCTACATACTTTAATGTACTTATAAAAACAAATTCAGCCGTATTGCAAATTACTGGTAGTTGAAACCTATACCGACTGGGATAGTATGTGTGTGGGAATTAGTGTATTGTTATTATTATTTCAAAATAATTCCTTCTCACTCGTCAAGCTCAAAGTTTATTAAATACTTTAGGTAATCTTGTATCACTGATCGACGGTGGGAGGCGGTTGTGTTATGTAAGTTATCCAGTTGTGATAACAGGGTGTCGTATAACGTATTGGAATTGAAGTTCAGTTTTTCGATTTATAACGAGCTGCCGTGAATTTTTAAATTTATTTTTATTTTTATACTGTTCCAATGCGTTCATGAAATTTCACTTCTTACACCGATGCAATATTTTAAGGGTGTCCTCTATACACGAGTAACTATGATGTGCTCGGTAAACTTACACAGTTCTTGTATAGTCCATGTATTGTTTGGCCGAAGGAATATGTTCTCTAAATCTTTTGTAGAACGATCTTCCATTTTGCCCTATGTATGGATTTCAGCAGTTCTTACACGATAACTCGTATACTCCTGTAACATAATATTTATTCTTCCAATTATTTCTTTTACTTACACGATTCTGTAAACTATTAGTATAACAAATCTTCTGTACTTCTTATGTACTTTACATTGTTTGTGGAGCACATTTCCGAGTATATGTTCAAGTCTCTTGTAATAATTGAAAACGAAATATTTTTTCATATTTTTTTTGTTGAGTTAACTGATTGGTTTTGCATTTTCTGATTTGTTTATTTAACAATGTATTCACGATCGAAACATCATAACAATTTTTGACAGCAATATAAACGATTGTAGGCTGCCATTTTGTGTTAAACCGGATGGCTGATTGGATAAGGCATGGATTGTAATGTCGGTTTGGATTGGTGTCCTACATATTTAGAAACTGTGTTTCTTTTAATTTCTAGTTATTGTAAGGTATAAATAGTTGATATTGTTGTTAGTTTTAATTTCAGACGTAAACTTCAATGACGAATGTATGTTGTTCAGATACG
>JAGFPH010014062.1:8786-24695 GCA_018207615.1 Philaenus spumarius | reverse complement strand
TCAGGTTGCTGCATGGACTTCCCCCTCCCTCCCACTCACAACATTTTTATGTAACTGCTTGTCTAATCCTTCAAATTCTTTCTTAGGAATTGATTGTCATTTGTGTTTCAGAGGAAAGATGTATATTCATTACAGTGATTTTAATACAAGTGTGGTAAATTATTAAATACAGTTTGTGCAGTGTAAAACTTTTTAGTGTGGTAAACTGTTGTTACACAATTTGTATGTATCTCTTTTAAATATTTTTTCAATTTTGATTTCACTAAGATAATATGTAAGAAAGTGTACGTATTTTAAAGACTTTATTGACTAAAATAGCCTAAATATTATTTTTATTTTATCGTTCGGCTTTGAAGAAATGGAACAAAAAGACAGCTGGTCTGTTTATAAAGTGAGATGTTGTAACCCTTTTGGAGAGGAAAATCACCCAAAATCTGTTAAAAGCTTAAGAAATGTTACAGAATGGATGTGCTCTTTAAATTTAAAAATTGAGAGGGATATAAGTGTCAAAGTCACAAAATAGGACAGTTTTAGACCCTTCATAAAAAAAATATTTTATGATAAAATAAATTTTTATATTTCTGAAACACTTTTTTCCTTCTCACTAAACAAGTTGCATGATAAAAAGTTAATATTTTTAGTGACTAAAACATGTTTCCTATCTGAGAAATACAAATCGGTCACTGTCCTTGACCAGCTATCTTAAATGTTGAATACCAAATAAACAAGCAAGGAGATCGATAATCACGTCAAAAACGGCATAGAAAAAATATTTAGGTTATGTGATGATTAATACATAACCAATATTCAAGCAGAGGACAAGATAACTATGTTTTTCTTTTCTTATTCAACACTTGTCGCTGAAACAGCTGAGCAAAGACCGCCTAAAGTATAAACGCTGCCTTTACGTTATCAATCGTGATAGAATTGGCGCGAAGAGTAGTCTGTTGGAAGTTTATTAGTGAACTTCATTCAACTGCTGGCTTAGTTGAAATAGTTTCAATTTGTTAAATTCTTCGAAAAATCACTTAAATTTAAGGTAGCTAATAATAGTACCTTAATTGCATGACAAAACGGTCACGTAAATAGTTTAAGTATATATTAAAATATTGCAGCAGTAATGCCTAGTTAGCATTGGTTGTCTTTATCCTAAACTCAATAAGACAAACCTATGTTACCTATTAATTCTGATTCACCAAGTTTTACTTGAAAATTACAAAGCGGTCACGTGCAAATCAGTAGCGTGACCGTCGTGGTATTACGTGACCGTTTTTTATTTATTTACCACTTTTAGTAATTACAGTATATCTTTTGTTTATGGTTTATCTGGAATTATTAAAGATTTTGCTGTTATACATATTAATTCAAGAAGTTACTTTGCTTTGTTTTTAATATTACATTATTATAGCCAGTTAGTACTTTGTTATGATTTTTCGGATGCTTTGTTTATTTCAACACTAAAAGCTGCTTACCCCAACCATTGTTTGTTTTAGTTATCAAAACGACTATTTTACTTGTCTTCCAGCATTTTGTAATCACAAATTTAAGTCATTATCAAAATCGCCTTGATCGCTACCGCACGGTTACGATTGCTACAATGCAGTCACGATCGCTACAATTCGGTCACGATCGCTACCATCCAATCACGCCCATACAAATCGGTCACACATATACAAAATCGGCAGTATATGTTTGATTCTAAATCTGATTGTATAATAATTTCTATACAGAATTACTATCTGAATGTTATCGGGTATATAGATATTATTTATTATATTTTTAAGCTAATCTCAAAGTAATATTTTGCCAATTTAGCAAGCGTGACCGATTTGCATCCATTGATGCTTCGGTATAAAAGTCCATGAAAAAATATAAATTCATAAAATTTAGCTCAGCTACTTATGAGATAAGGTTCCTGAACATGTTATTTACCTAATATGCTATATATTTATATAGGCCTAAAATCAAATACTAAATTTTTTTTTTTACTTTGACCCATAAAAATATGCAATCAATGTAGGAAAAAAATTAAAATTGAAAATCCCCCCCCCCCTATTGTTTCTTGAGCTAATAATTTTTTGTTTTGTAAATTTTACATCACAATCAATTTTTTACTGGCATACGCCTATATGAATTCTTTGAACCTTTCTCTACAAAAAAAAAGCTATGAAACACTTTTACTTTTGGATTGGTTTATAATTAGGCCTACTATATTTGGCGAATTTTTGAAAATATGCTTGCAGATACAGTGAAATGGATTGGCATTGCTAAAAATTAGCATGAACAGTTGTATGGTTAAAAACATTGTTGTTTACTAATCGATACATCTTATTACATAAATATAAGTTGCGATGTACAGCATCGATGTTTTGTTTCAAATGGACATCCCTACGCCTGCCAACAGAAATGGAAGCAGTAAAAAAAAATAGCCTGAACTTATAGTCTTTAGTCACAGTGTAGCCATGTTTACCTGCATTCAACATTTACTAGAATGCCAAAAAGGTCGTCCTCAGCAAACATATTAGCTGAGGGTCGTAAAGTAAATTTACACCAAGTAATTAGGCTCAGGCCTAGGCTACTTCAGAAATGTAAAATAATAGGAAGAGACAAATTATAAGAACAAGCCCATTAAGCCTAACTCGAAACAAAATTGTACTGATACAAGCTTAATCAGTGTAGGCCTACGTTTACTAATCGACCCTGTAGCCTAATATTTTTGCAGACACCGACGTTGTTTTACATTCTACTGTTAAATATTGAATACAGGTAAACATACAGTCACAAATGCAAGAATAATAATTTTAAAAAACCTAAGAGGTTCTAACCTACAGTATTTCTGTTGCCATAGGTTAGCCTCGAGGGTCGAATTAGTGGTAAAGATGGAGAACGGTTTGACCAAATGTTTTTTTAAATTTTTTCATATTATGAAAGAACACGTTAAACTGATTATAAAAACAACAAAAATATCCGTGGGAAATAAAAATTATAGAAAATACGAGAGAAATAAAAGTCGAAAATATAGAGGTTAACTTCAGTAAGACTTAGGCCTATTTCTTTTATCTTTTAACACTAAATAAAAGAAACAAATCACTTAATCCACCAACAAATATCAACAATAACATCACTAAACACAATGAATGAAAGAAATCATGAAAATAAATATGTCAATTTTTATATAACTTTCCAAAACCTTTACTTTAAAAACAATAACAATTATCGTTATTAAATTACATTGAATACCGGACCAGTATAAAAGAAGAAAGTGATCATTTCTGATTGAAAACGTTGCTACATTGAACATATGTAATAGGAAAAGATGACGTAACAGTAATCACAACATTTTATTAGTAGCGAATATAAACAGTGCTTAACAGTATGATTATAATATTTCGTTGTTATTATCACATTATAATTAGAATTAAAAAAAAACCTGAAGGTTCTAACCTGTACTATTTAGTCACAGTATGTTGCCGCTAACACTATGATTATAATATTTCGTCGTTATTATCACATTAGGCCTAGGCCTATATAATTCAAATAAAAAAAAAACTAAAGGTACTAACATACCTGCCAACTTTGAAAAATCAGAATTAGTAAAAACTATGCGCAAGTAATTTTGACCCTTTTTTAAGACACAACCCTGTATATAACCTTTATAACCTAATATCAGATTAATTCAGAGACAGTATTAAAATGGCTCAACTAAAACTTAATATCACTTAGGAAGTAGTAATAACTCTTTCGCCAATAAATATGTCAATTCAACTAACCTTTACATAACATTTTTATAGGCCTAAACATGCATTAATAATAATTTTAATAAGTTTTAGAGTGATACACAAAAGCTAGAGTAAAATGTATACTAACTTAATATTGTTCTAGCTGATTTTCAAATAAATGAATATAAATAAAATATTATTTTCAAATATATACACACTATACTATTTTTAAAAACCCATCTAAAAGAACTTAATACAAACAAAAAGAAGAAATTTTTTTCAAATAACCCACAACTAACTACACAGACCAACTTTTCTCTATAGGCTATATAAAAAAATGTTCTTAGGTTGTCTTAACCCTAGAACCGGCATATCGCACGAAACGTGTGATCATGACAACACATTTGTAACGCGTGATTGTATTGAATATTTGACCCACTAAAAATCTTCCAATCTCAAAAAGACAAACACCATTGGAAAGGTAATGTTACAAACTTTATTTTTTGTATTTACAATTTCTTTCTAAAACATATATTTACATACGTAATCATCGTTGCAGTTTATTAGTTTTCTACAAATCAATCGGCGCCCGAAAATTCATACAAAACATAACGAAATAACTCAACTTTAGTCAATCTCTAAAACCCGCCCAGTAGGTTGTCTTAGTTAAACCTATGTATCGATGGATTCATCACAATTTTCCCTATCCAAAACTTTCATCCAATCAAAAATCGGACAAATAGTTCTGAAGTTGTAAGGAGTTTTGTAGACCCTTGCAATTGGTCAGTTTTCCAACCAATAAACAGCGTTATTTATTTCACGTGATATGTGTGTGACCTCAATCGCTTTTTAGAGATATTTTGGTATCTTTGTAAACATAATGCTTCAAGCTAACTTCCCCTGTAAACCAAATATGCTATATTTGAACAGTTTATTGTGTAGGGCCGTGGGAAAGTGACTGCTAATACGGTCTCATCTAACGTTCAAATCTGAAGCCTAACGGACTTTTACAACATAGCCAGACATAGGAGTTTGCGCGCGCATCTTGTACAGACAAGAGTTTTCTATATTTTTCTAACTTTAGTTATTCAAATAATTCTAAGTCAAACAATTTTATGAAAAGATAATTTACAAGTATACAGTTCAGTTCTTTGATTTATTCTCTACACTTTGTTATAAAAATATTTTATTTTTGGGTACAGCATATATTAGTAAATTACGTTTCTAACTAGGCATACTTTTGATAGCAGACTTGTAGTAAGAACATAAAATCTCGTGCTTTTAAAATAAGAAATTTGAAAATGTTAAATGTTTTTATACAGTTCTATATAGAACTAAATTACAAAACTTTTTTACATTTATGGAAAAAATTACAAAAAATGTTTACTTCTTTTTATGTAGACTTAAAGTTGAACTTTTAGTTTTCGTAACTGAACATTTTTTGTTTCTTGAGCTAATAACTTTGTAAATTTTACATCTATAATTTTTTTAAACTAGCATATACAAATTCTTTGAACCTTTCACTACAAAAAAAGCTATGGAACTCTTTTGGATTAGGGTTAATTTACTATTTTTGGCGAATTTTTGAATAAATGCTTGCACATGCCAAAAAATCCATTTTCGTTAAAGCTGCCAGTTCTAGGGTTAATGGTTGGCAATAACATTTTAAATAGGCTAGTAAGTTAATTACACATTTCATAACCAGATCCCTATTCATAAACATTATTAGTAAAATTGAATATAGAAAGTAAATAAAGCCACACATAGGCGATATAATTTTTATGAGTAGTAGGCTCCTATAAAAGTTCACTTTTAAGAAATAGGCCTAAGGTCAACTAAGAACTTAGGACTTTTTGCTACTTTGGTTAAATTGTTACAGTGAACATTAATTTGTTGTTAGTTTACTGTAAAAATCTTACATTTAAAAATTAGGCTACAAAAAGTATAAACTGAATGAAACAAAGTTTAATAAGATCCAAAATAGAATAGGCTTAAAAAGTTACCCATATTGCTCTTTTTTCAATGGTCATGCAGCAGTTAATATACTTGTCTTGTGAGAAATTATAAATAATATGGGAATGTTTATTATGGGAGTATTAAAAATGTCAGTTAACTTTATTTGCATATATAGGCCTATATTAAAATATATAATTTGTTTGCTAAAAACTATTTGTGTGAGCCAAAAATATCTAGGCTACATATTATAATTGGCCGTAACTTTACTATTCGACTCTAGCCTAATATTTTTGCAGACAACAACGTTGTTTT
Source organism: Philaenus spumarius (assembly GCA_018207615.1). NCBI lineage: Eukaryota > Metazoa > Arthropoda > Insecta > Hemiptera > Aphrophoridae > Philaenus > Philaenus spumarius. The sequence goes on along the minus strand of JAGFPH010014062.1, from coordinate 18,708 downwards.
ATATTCTACTGTTAAATGTTAAATACAGGTCTAAACATACTGTGACTAAATAGGTTAGGTCAGAACCTTTTAGGTATTTTTTTTTTATTATTAGCTTATTTTTGCATTTCTGTTAGCTCTAGGTTAGCCTAGAGTCGAATAGTAAAGTTGCGCCTTATGATTGTTATTTTACAATTGGATAAAAAGAAACCTGTTTAGTCTATGAATATTGAATGATTTCGACATGCTGCTGGACCAATGACATGGTAATTTCTAAAGTGGCAATGTCCTAACTAAATAAACTTAAAAAGTTAGATAGCTTTAAGAATTAGGCACAAAGGATTGAAACAGATGCCCGAATTCAATTTGTGCCAATTTTATGAACTATTGATGTTGAAATATTATTTAAAATACAATGACAAAAGTCAGCAAAAGAATATGATGTCCGTATATTATTAGAGCTAATTTTATAAAACGCCGGTAATAAAACGCAATTTAATATAGGCCTACAACAGTGTAGGCCTATGTCCCCGAAAAATCTATGCCCGAATAAAATTTGCGCCAATTTTATGAACTATCATTGTTGAAATACTATTACAATGACGAATGTATGCAAAAGAATACGACGTCAGAATATTTTTAACGCTAATTTTATAAAACGCCGGTATTAAAACGCAATTTAATATACAACAGCGTAGGCCTATGTCCACGAAAAAGTCGATGCCCGAATACAATTTATGATTATTGAAATATTATTTAAAATACAATGACAAATGTCAGAAAAAAGAATATGAAGTCGGAATATTATTAGCTCTAATTTCATAAAACGCAATTTAGTAGGCTATACAACAGCGTATGTCCGCGATAAACCCTATACTCCCGAGAACAATCATTTGTTCTTATTTCTATCAAATACTGGCATTAAAATTAAATTTTAATTACAACCGCTAGGTCCGCGAAAAGGTTATTAAGACGACACTTGTAAAATTCTGAAAAAGTGGAAATTAAATGTCGCTATTTGCGGGAATGAATAACAAGTAAGACAAAGGCATTTCGTCGAGACTTCCACAGAAAACATAAATCACGGGTAACTTTTAATCCCAAACTAAACCAAATAGAATTATTATACTAAAATAATTAAGCCAAAGGAAAACTTAGAATCAAGACGTCTCTGCAGAATGGATAGGCCTACGGTCTTGACCAAATGTCTTTTATGCGTACTGCGGATCTATGATACATCACTGCTCTTAGCGCATGCGCATTAAAAAAAGGGATGTTTTTTTTTGTATATCACTTCTCTCACATATTCCGTGCGTCTAATATGCAAAAGATGTTGTAAACCAAATAAAAAGTTTTAATAATGTCGATATTAAATCAAATAGAGTAAATATAATAAATAAGATAGGCTAAAGAACATTTGTTTTTTTATGTAAATTAAATTAAATATTCTTTTAACAAAAATAACAGTAAAAAAATAACGAGTATCCGTAAGACGGTAAAACATCAACAGATTCCGTAAATCTTACGGATAAACCGTAAAAGTTGGCAGGTATGTACTAACCTATACTATTTTGTCACAGTATGTTTACTTAGTTGAGTTAGGCCTACCTAAACTGTTCCTTTCTACACAAAAAAGAACCTGAAGGGTTCTAACTTAAAACAGTTATTATTTTCTAATTTTAGGCAATATTAGGAGGCACTGATAAACTCATTCTAATCTAGTTGCAACCAATCTCACAACCCTGTTCCTATCGCGTATTAAAATGGCTGTAGATTGTGTGTATTAAATCCCATAAGCGATTTTTGGTTTGTTAATTTGTTATGTTATATTGGTTTTAAAATGTTTATAATTGATTTCCCGCGATCAGTGAAGTGTCTAATTTCATTATAGGATATAGGAAAAAGTGATAAATAGTGTAATTCTATTAAAACCTGTAGTCAAGACACGTCCTCCACTAGAACCGAATTGGTAAACTTGCGCCGCTTAATCTTAACTTTGTATATCCAAATGAGCAATAATTGCATTAGCCTACACAAAGTTAAAGGCAATCTGGTAATAAAAGGTGTAGCCTATTAAAAGAAATCCTGGGCGAAAGTTTACTATTCGACCCTAAGCTAACCTATAGTCACAGTATGTTTGGCTACCTGTATTCAACATTTAACAGTAGAATGCAAAACAACTTCGTTGTCTGCAAAAATATTAGGCTAGGGTCGAATAGTTAACTTAAGTCAAATCCTGGAATAAAAGTCATCCCTTATAGTATAACTGAATGAGCAGAATGATAAATCAGATTATCGGAACACTATGCCTAGTATTGAAACATGTAGGACAAGACAAAAGACATTGGGTTCTAAGTACGTAAAGCACAGAACCATTGAGACTTCTCTAAAACAATTATTGGGTTAGTTTAAATTTCCAATTATACCTTTTCACCAGTATAAATACTTACTATACAAATTTCGTCTATCTTTTAATACCTTAGTAGAAAAAATACTAGATTATCTCAAGAAAATTTGATCAACGGGACGGCACTCGACGCACACAATAGCGGATAGCAAAATGGCGTAATCAGTGTTGCCAGATTGAAAATTAGAAATTATGGGGAGACAAGCTGAAAATTATGGGGAAAGTGACAAAATTATCGTACGTTTATAAATTATCAAATAAGGCTTTTTTTAAGTACTTTCAAACTGAAATATCAATTATTAAGAATTTTTATTATAAATTTTATCAATCTGATTTTCGTATTGTATAAGCAAAATAGTTATTGGCTTTTGCAATTTATATAGTATAATATTATATACAATAAATAATTTGATAAACATTATTAAAGAGACTAACAATTTGAAGTCACAGGACGGACCTTAGAAGGTAATTCATTTTTTATAATTTACAATACATAATTATTCAAATGTTTGTGTGGCATATTAAAATTTAAAAATCTATTTGATTATTACCTTTAACTTAAGTCTTAGGTTAAACCTTTACATAAAAGTTTATAACTTAGGAAACTGTACACAGTATACACATTCATACAAAAAGCATCAATGAACAATGACATGATGGAAGATGAAAGAAAACTATTTTTGGCGACCACAGACCAGAAACCAGATTTACACCTAGGCGCTAGGCCTATAACCAAAGCCTTTTATATCACGTTTATTTATACTCATAAACGTGATAGGTAAAAACTGTCTCATTGTATTGAATACTGGTTGCTTGATCATTTAGTGTTGGGTAGTTTTGATATAAAGTAATGAGATCGACCCATATTGGAGAATACCATCGAAATATCGTATAAACGACAGAAGTTATCGTACATCTTGTAAAATTATCGTATTATCGTACATAATTATTTCCTATGGGGAAATTGTTAAATTATCGTACAAATACGATAATTATCGTACATCTGGCAACACTGGGCGTAATGGCAATGCAACACTAGGACCAGTGTTACCAACGCCCAAAAATATTTATCTCTAAGCAAAAGTCAAAAACCACTAAAATCGCCACAATTACTAGGAAATCCCCCTAAAAAATTATATTCTGTAAAAAATAATAAATTAACAATAATAAATAAATTTTAATAATAAAATAAATAATATTCTGTAATATTTTTTAATATTAATTATTTATAAATTATTTAATACCTACTTCAAATACAATTTCGTTTTCTTCTGTTCTGACATTTTGAAATCATACATGATTACATTAAATAAACTTAACATTTTAGTCGATGCATTAAATGTTGTGCAAGATCTACCATTTCGATGCAACGTGAATCGGACCATTATCATACTTAGTAGCATTTCAATAGATAGTCTAAACCGAAACTTATTTTTAACAATACGCAACTTATTTTTGATTGAGAATGAGTGTTCGACACTTGCGTTTGAAATTGCAACCGTCACAAATGCTAGTCCGAATTTTAATTAAACAAGTAAACTAGTAAGCAACAATCAACGTATTCGTTTTTCATATAACTCCGCATTCTTAGTAACGAGGAACTGTACTAGATCGCTAGGAATTGACTAGATTGAGTTATCCCAGAACCTACATTTTTACAACTTTTATTTTTCTCAATAAAAATGTAATATAAAAAGTTAAATTTAAAAATCCCTAAAAATACCCCTAAAAATATAAAGCCCCTAAAAAATCCCATCCCACTTATTTACCCCCTAAATTGGGGGGGAAAACCCCTAAGTTGGGAACACTGACTAGGACACTAGGAAATAGTAGGAATTAGGAGTCCAGGACCCAGGAAAACCGCCAAACCAGACAAAGAGACAATCCCACAGAACAGGTGATGCCTTAATTGCGCTTTCACATTTGAGAGAGTTAAGTGTTTTTTGCTTTTTTTTTGACACCTATATTATTAAATCTGTAATTGTTTACCCATGAGAGGATTTAATATGACATTCAAATTTGATCAAATAAATCGTCCATCATCATTTTAATGCATAAATCATTTTACTAACATTTATTCAAAGCTTAGAAAATAATTTAGACCTAAAAGAATAAGAAAAAAGTACAAATTTTAAAATTACACTGTTAGAAATAAGATATATACTAGTAAACCCCCGTGAACAATCACAGGCGGATTAATTAGATACACATCAGAAATACATCATTTATTTATACAAAATAGGCTTCTATCTTTGATTATGGGCCTTCTATATATTATGGACCTTGATTATATAAACTTTCTAAAATATAAATAATCAAAGCTACTATTTAAAAACAACAGACTTTATCTAGGCCTACCTACCTACACTAACGGGGATTTTTTACACGATAAATGAGTACAATTAAGGATTATAAAACTGTAGGCCGTTTTAATTTGTTAAAATTTTGTATATATGTACGTTATTATAAATTTACAGAAAGATACAAATATTATCATTTAATTACTTTCTATCATATTTATAGATCAAACGATTTCAAAGTTATTAATATTTTAGCGAAGAAAATGTATAACCGCATATATTGTATAGGCCTATGTATATACGAAGATGTACGAATGTTTCCGAAGTTAAAGGAAAAGGTATTTATTTTTTAAATTTGTATAAAAACAAATATTTTGATGATAAAAGGTTGTATTTATATACAGTTTATAACCTCAAAGCAAATATTATAATGTATTATAACATACATTAGTTCTATAACTCATATAAAAAAAATTAACTGGGTGTGCTTAAGACCACACGTTGGAAGTGATAACTTCTATGACTACGGGGATTTTTAACTCGGTAAATGTGTACAATTATAAGGATTATAAAACTGTAGGCCTATTTGTTCAAATTGTTTATTTATATCCGTTATTATATATTTAAAGAAAGGTAAAAATATTATCTTTTAGTTACCTTTTATTTCATATTGATAGATCAAATGATTTAGAAGTTGTTAATATTACAGTAAAGAAATTAATAATCAAATATGTTACCGTATACAAAGATGTACGAATGTTTGCGAAGTTAAACAGTAGGTATCCTTCTTTAAATTTGTATAAACGAATATATTGATGATCAAAGGTTAGTTTTATATATAGTTTATAACCCCAAAGCAAATCTTATAACATGTAGAAGCCCATATAACTTATAGTTATAGAAGCCTACATTAGTTGTATAACTAATATATAAGAAAATTAACATCACAAGAAATTTTAATGGTTGAAGTTGTAAACATAACCCCAAAATATAATCTACGCTGGGTTTTGTTTAAGAATTACAGATGATGGGCGAAATCAGCTGTTATATTATATTAACTAATTCTTATGTGTTAATTTGATTGCTATGCTAATAAATGTAAATAATGTATTAATAATATTCCCTCTCCACGATCTGACTTGTGTCTAAACAAAAGCGTGACGCGAGATATCGCGAGAAATCTGGCGTGATGCAAGATCTCGCGAGAAATCTGGCGTGACGCGAGATCTCGCAGGAAATCTGGCGTGATGCAAGATCTCGCGAGAAATCTGGCGTGACGCGAGATTTCGAAAACATAGCCAAGTCGAAAGTGCCCAACGGGCCAATAGAAGTTATCACTTCAAAAAATCGACTTTGTAAGAAATTATGATTGAAGTTGTAAACATAACCCCAAAGTATAATCTACACTGGGTTTGTTAAGTATTACAGATAATAGGTGAAATCAGCTGTTATATATATGTTCTACTCACGTACGCACGTATGTAGTACCCTTGTCCATAATCAAAGGTAGTACTCAAGGCGTATTAAAGAGTATCTTTAATACGCCTTGTGTAGTACTTACGTACACCCGTTTTTATAGAGTTGATTACAACTAATATCTATTCGCTCTAGCCTAACATCGCTCAGTCTACCAAATACGCAGAAATATGATCAATTTAAACACTTAACATATTATAATACAACATAGGTACGATACGTGTTAAAATCTGATAGCAAAAGCAATTTTGTTCTTGTTTGTTGCCTATTTTATAGGAGGGCTCGGAATTTCTTATGTTGTAACGTCTTATTTCTGTTTGTTGTACCTTTTAAGCGTATGGTTTAATTTGAAATAATCTGCTGTTTGCGTGACCCAATCTAAGTCTGCAAATACAGTAGTTATAATATCCGACCTATTAAATTTGCAATATTTGAACCATGGTGTACTATTAAAATCATAAGGAGTCTCTTGTATGCTGTTATACCCATGGGCGTCATCAGCAGTTTTTTATTGGGGGGACACATTCTGGGGCGTCAGTTGAAAGGGAGGTCCGGGAATGTTGAAAATATTACTTCTCAAAACATCGTTTTTATGCTTTTCTGAATTGAAAACGAGAGTAGGCTATTGTTTTTTTATTCTCTTCTTCTTTTATTCGCTTCATAATTAAGGTAGGCTATTTGAAAATTTCTCACTATTTAATTATGCACAAGAATTGTAAGCACAAGCACGTAAACCTTTTGTTCCCACCGATTAGGATAGTACGGTAAGCGCAACTAAAATGTAAGGTACAACATTTCAACTCAATTTACTAAGCTATTAATTTAAATATTATCTAAGAAAATAACAAAACCACAGAATATTAGAAATAACAACTCAAAATTACCCTATTTATTGTCCAAAATTATTAGTGTTAGGCCTATACTAGAATAACAATATTAAATGTCTTTAATGTTTAAAGATTGGTAGAGCAACGAAAAATCTCAATCTCGGGTAAAGGTTCTTAGTGCCGTCTTTTCCCAAAAGAAACAATATAAAATAACATAAAGAAAGTAAATCTGGTAAAGAACACTTCAACAAAAATTAATTAAGAAAAATTAAATTATTGAAAATATAAAGATGGTACCGGTACCGGTATATGATATTAAAATGAGTAGAACAAAGTATGTATGCATATAAGTTTATAATACAACGCAAAACAATCGTTCACGCACAAAAAGTTAGGACTATTAAACACATGAAGAGGAAATTGTTTACAATATTAAAATTGTTCTGATTAAATTCAAAGTTTATGACTATTACGAGTTCATAATCAAAATGATAAATTATTTTAAATAAGGTTAGAAAATATAGAAAGATCTCACCAAATTTTAATATCTTCTAGACCCTGACTTGCATCGGATCTTTAATTTCAAATGTGTATACTTAATCCCTTGTTACTCATTCAATGATACTTCAAATATAATCGTTTTTCTTCTATAAAATATTCAAATGTAATGTTTTCAGTTTAAAGGGTTTTACAAGAATAATACAAATTTAGGCTTTATTTGTTGAAGAGAAAACTTATTTTTCTTCACTATTTCTTCTTTCTTCTTTGGATGATTATGAATGTATAGCCTATGCAAATGCATGTTAAAAAAAAGTAGAAATGTAATGCTATTTCATTATAATTTGGATATGTTTCTTTAAATTTTAATGAAAATACGATAATGAATATATAAAGTATAATTACTTGGACAAAATACATGAATAACTCCTTTTTACTTTTATAGTCTACCATTTAGTCTTTATACTCGTTGTTTATTGCCTAAAATATTCATTTGTCATTTATAAAATGCAGCTGATTACATAGACCAATGTTGGGTGGGTTCGTGACGATACGCGAATTCGTGCCGTGACGAGCACAGATGTTTTTTGTCGATTTGACTATTTTACATTAAGTTTTTGTATTTTCCTAATTTATTTACTTTATCACATTAGTACTAAAGAAATTTTATACATAATAAAATTCATTCTTTTTATAGGCCGTCTTGTTTTTTTCCATTAAGACGTTATTTCTCTCGCCATACCGGTTTATTCCGGTAGTTGATCATCACCGCTAAGTGTCGTGGGTATCAATTATTTCTCGATCGTAATTATTTAAAAGAAAAATAAATAAGACGCGCCGCGTTCCTAGTTCTATTTAATGAAATGGGAGCATTTATGCACAATGCGCCAAAATTTGTGTCGCCGGATGAAAGCTGCGTCAATAGATACCGGCGACAGATATTTAAAACGCGGTTCCGAGACTGTCGCTCGTTCGCGCCAAATACATTGAATCAAATTGGTGCATGCAGAGCAGGGAACAGGTTTCTGCTTTTCTTAGAATCCATGGGTGCGGAAGGTTCTATTGTTCTATACATTGTTTCTATTTTCTTTTAAAGAAGCTTTTTTTTTTTAGTTTTAGTAGTTAATTATTTCTGTAACCAGCAATTATTTCTTGTCAGGTAAACCAAATAAGGATAGTTAATTTCTTATGCTATCTGTTATTTTTCTGTTTAAGGAATTTGTTTCTGTCAGCAAAAGGACATTATTTCGTTTATTTGTTGTTTTCCAGTTTATAACAAAACGAACAACTATTGTTAATGTTATGACTTAGTAAAATTATTTTTTAATGCTTTTTGTTTATTAGGTGTATATCACATGTTATTATTTAGCGTCTCCTAAACTAATAAATAACTTTTGTGTTTGTAGCTAATACTAACAATTATAATAAACGTGTATTTTAATTAATTATTGTTTTATTATTATTTGAATTATTTAAATAACTAATTACTGTAATTAAAATTATTCTGATAAGTTGAAATGAGTTCTTAAATGGAACATCTTATTTACTGAAAAGTAATAAATCAAATCACATCTGTCAGAATCAATGTTACAAATTATGTAGGTATATAACAACAAACATTGTACAGTTCATATATATTTTCATAAATTATTATAGGCCTATATGTTATTTGATACAATCAGCCTGATACATAATATATAACCTTCAGAACGTACCACTAGCATAATGGAAACTTTGAAAAAGTTGTACGGTATGTATTTATGCTTTTGTTTATAAAGTTGATTTTCTCTTTAGATAAAAACATTTTTAAAAGTTAACAAAAAACTCTTTGATTTTACATTGTCACTACATTACAATCAGTATTGTAGTTACAATATTATTCCTACAATCAGAATTATCTCTTCATACCACCATCGTCAGGTTGAAAACAATTTGAAAATACAAACATAGCACGCAAAACATAAACTGGCAATAATTAAAAATATTTGTATATTATTTCGTTCAGCAGTCAGCTCTACGAGCTCCACAACTACTGCATTGTATCAGCTCCCCACCAATCCTGTTTAGGAACGTGGCAGTAAAAAAACACGTGAACAAATTGTAACCGAAATGTCATACACGCGCCTCGAGCCAAAGCGCGACAGTCAACATAGTAAAAATTCGGAACGCAACAAGTTCCGAGTTTTTCTGTAATGTGTGACACAAAATGCCTTGCATAATACCAGCAAACCTATTAAATAGTGATAAATAGTAACAGTAATAATGATGATAAATAATAATAATTAATAATAAAAAATATATAAAGAAAAGTAAAATTGTATAGAGTATTTTATAGTTCCTTTTATTTACGAAATTTTATTTACATGTCAGATATTGAGTGGGAAGTAATACAAACCTCTGATATGGGGGGATGGTCCCCCCGCCCCCCCCCCCCC
>JAGFPH010014061.1:0-24696 GCA_018207615.1 Philaenus spumarius | reverse complement strand
AAAAAGACTACAGTCAGTTGAAACGTTTTATTTTGTAAAATATCTGTTATAAAAGAATAACAATAACTGTTACTGAATTACACTGTTGAGTGTTTGAATAACACAGAGAATAATTCGATCACCCAGCTGAACCACTAACCTGAGTTGAGCGAATTTCCAAAATTAAATTTATATGTTTTAGTGTTTCAACCAACTATTTGGGAAATTGGTCTACTCACATAGGCGCTGAATGCGTTTACGAAATATATCAGTAGAATTTGTTTGCACCTCGGCCACGCGCTGCTTCGTTTCGCTCCCGGAAATATTCGCTTTGCTCGCAGTGAACAAACTCGCTTTGTATGGTACATTTAGGGTACTTTTGTAGTATTTTACGTTTTGCCCGATTTTGAGGAAACCAGATGGGCTATAAGGTCGTGTAAAAAACAATACTATCGGAATAATAATGGTAGTATATTTATGTTTTGGATAAAACTCCAAAAAAATTACTTAGGTTCAAAAAATGTGCTTTCAGTTGTTGGATTTTTGGCTAACGAACTCGTTTGAGCGACTTAGAAAAGAAACGTGTGGTCCGAATTTTGACCAAATCGGGCGTAAAATGTGGCCGTTAGAGTAGGAACACAGATATATACACAATTTTCAATGCCCCCAGAAAACGTGTTCTGTGGACCATGACCGGTACTCATCGATCACTCCCGACTTTAGGTATCACCATTCTAAGGGAATTCGCTAATAAATAATAAGAATTTCCAAAGTATTGATTATTAATGCATGGAATACATTAATTATGGTCGGAACACTTATTAATCGTATTCAACTTGCGTTTGACTACTTTTTATATCGTCTTATATCCGCCTTTGTTGACTTTTGGGGTCAACTGTTAATCTCAACAAACTCAACTTTGCACTCTAGATACACAAACAACTGTATTACCATAGCAACTGAATTGGCAAATTTAGAATTAGGCAATTATTCTTCACAAACCACATTTTTTTAGGTTAGGTAATAACAACCACAATCAACGAACAAAGAGGCATACTACATCATAGTTCAAATACCTATCACTCAAAATTATGCCAACTCTATTCGGCCTATTTGACCAGTTTGAAATATTGATTTATCGTATCACATTTTTGGTCATATTTTATAACTTGAAAATTTCCTTTCTTTTGTATAAAAATAAAAAATCTCTGTCCTAATCAATTGTCATTCCTGTGAAAATATCGTAGTAATATAATTGGTTTGCATTTGCTTAACAGAGAGGGTTTGTGAGCGAAGCGAGCAGGGAGTGGAGCCCTCTAGTAATATTTTTATCATTAGATTATAATACGTTACATTGTATGTTACTATCAATATAAATATAGTGTTAACGACTCTAGTGCAGTCAACTTGTTTTGTGTACACTTTAAAATACAATGTGCATTTATTTCTGTTACAGCAATAAGTGGATGCCGATTCCCTGGAGCTCCAGCACACTCCTCAGTGTTTTTCTCGAACACCAGCCTTGCAGTCGGTACTGTGGCCACTTACACATGTGAAAGAGGTTTCGAACTTTTAGGTCCTTCTCGCAGAGTATGCACCCAAGACGGACAATGGTCGCCGGAAGGAATACCTTTCTGTGGTGAGTGTTTAAGGTTTTATATCTTAATGCAATTCGTAGATACTGATATGCACAACGAAAGGTTGTTGGAGCTTCAGAAGGATTCTGCAACATTAAATAAACCGGAGAAGGGGGTTTGCTCGCTAGCCTAGGGTTCCGTAAAGTCTGCTGTGTAAATACTGAACGAATTTTTCTTAATCTCTAAATATTGTAATAAAAACACGGCAATATGGGCCTATACCTTAGATAGCTTGTTCTTTAATAATCTTATGTTGTCTACCTCTTTTCACGCCGCGCCGTACATCCATCCTCCATATTAATAAAAATGTAAATGTTCGTTTGTTCAAAATCTTAAATCTCCAAAGTTCTTCACTGCTTTGAAATTTTGTTGCTCTACAGACATCCAGACGATGGTCTATTTCAGCCCACACGTGGTACGACATTTTCCTTGTTGCAGTGGAGACTGCATATCTAATTCTTTCTCTTAGATGAGCCAAATTTCGAATCTTTAACGTTGCAAACAAATAAACGTGAATCATTTGATTTTTATACTGTAACTTAGATTATCAGCTAAGTAAGTATAATACATTATAACAAGCATTATAACGTTTATAACAAGCAGCAGATATCCTCGATTAGAAGTTATAAATACAGAAAACTGTAGCAAAAATAAGGACACGTTCCCAGCGCCGGATTTACCATTAGGCCAACTAGGGGCTCAAGGGGCCGCAATACACAAATATATGACCATTCTGAAACAGATTCGAGTGCACAAACTTTCTAAAAGATCGACCTTTACAAATTTTTAATCCATTATATTAGCTTCATTTTCTTTGAAAATTCATTTCGCTGCTAGTTCTTTTGTTTACAAAACAACAGATTTACAATGGTAGGTGTGTAAAAATAGTATTTTTCTCTATCTACTACTTTAGGACGTCTTTTCTGCCATAAACATTTCCTTTCGGGACGACAAAGTGATACTTTACTTTAGCTTGTTTAAGAATAACAACAGTCTTATAGTGAACCAAACTAGTCAGTTACAGTGATATATATCGATTTGTCAAAACATTTATTTGAAGATTTATAAAAATATTTGTAAATGTTTGAACAAAGGCCTATGTTCTAGAAAATTCAAAACAAAAAATGTAGGTTTTGGTAGAATGGTCTAATTTTGTGTATGTTTATATGAATGTGTCTGTTTAACAAATTAAAAATATTTCCCATGCATAAATACGGTTTTTTTTTCATCCCACTTCTACAGTTCAAAGAAAAAATATAAATAGTTTTGTTTTCAGATTTTACATGATTAAAAATATAAGCAAGGATAAGTATTAATTATTTTTCAAATAATTATAAAGTAGATTTAAGTTAATTGGCTAAAAACAAAAAAAAACCCAAATAAGATTTTTTCAATCCATAAATACAAATGTTACGATATTTTTATAATCTAAGAACATATAAATTCACTGATTTAAGCCTTGGTTCTTTTGGGTATTGCCGCAATTGGTTCAGACACAAAAAACTATCTTCGCGAAAGACCAACAATTTACGACCGGGAATTTTTTCGGGGAATCGAGAGATGAAGATAAAGGGGTGGCAAGTGAAAACGGGAAATTTTAAGAACCTAAGCGTGGAATTTAGTAGTAGGCTAAGGGCAGCACTGCCCTCACCTCAATTTATAAAGCATTTCAAGAGATTAAAAAAATATTTCCAATTTTTTTAGCTCATACTTTTTTAACCCCCTACGCAAACAGAGGGGTGTTATAAGTTTAACGTGTTTGTCTGTGAAATCGTAGTTCATAAACGAATGAACGGATTTTGATTTAGTTTTGTTTTTTAAGGTGACTTGATCTAGAGTGTTCTTAGCTATGATTCAAGAAAATCTGTTCAGACGTTCTAGGGTTGTTTATATTTAGACATTAATTCAGTTAACTTACATAGTGACTGAATATTGGTTTACATTGCTAGGTTTTTACGCGGGAAACCAGACATTACGAGAGATGTACGAATTCTCAGAGAACAGAGAAAGCAAGATCAACGACACTATGTTGTGACGTCATATTTCTGTGAACTTGTTTCATTCAGGATCCGCTTCTTCGTGACGACAACGAAGAAAGTTTTTAACAGAAATAGCACTTTTTCGTGATCATTATTTGGGCGGTGTGACGGGTTAGCGATAAGGAAGTAGGAGTCCTAGTCGTGAATTTCGAGAAACGTGTGATGGAATAATATGAATAACACCTCCCGCGTAGTACAAAGTTGAATGACATGTTTGTGTTGATATTTTACTTTCAAGCTGGGTTTTGTATCAACGGTCAGTAATGCAGAGCTTTTCGGCATTTTGGACTTAAGGCTCGACTCCCTAAATTCAAAACGGCGAAGTTGGCAAGCAATTTCAATGTTAAAATAACTTAAACATAACTTCAGTTTTAAGCATATTTTTGTGTTATTTTCGTCAAAAAACGAAAGCTGTATTTTTTTCTTAAAGTAAAATAGATTGTGGGTGTTGATTGCTAAGGTTTTTTGCATTATCTCTTTTTGCAACTGAGTAAAAAATTAATAAAGTTTACTATTTTCTACTATTTATATCATACGTTTATGAAAAGAATAAAGCGTTTTTTGAAACTGTATTCAGCAATCAACATCCGCATATGACAGTACTTCAAAATGAAACCAAATTTTTAAATTTATTCCACGAATTAACGGAAAAAATTACTTATTGTGTAGCATTGCTCTTATAGGAATCATATTCAATATGGCGGATAGGGTATCCTCCCCTTAAACACTGGAAAGTTCTATACGTTTTAAACCCTCAATGATACCCAAACTTAGGTGTGGCTGGCTGCAACTAACGCTCGATAGGAACAGTCGATGAATAATTAATTTCTTATAGTAGTATTTTTAAGTTATTGCACTCTCAATTTGGATGCGTTGTGGTAAAAACGGGAGCATGCCAGTCAGTAGTTCTGTTAACGTGAACAATTAAACTAAAAATAAATTATGCCTCCTGTGCCTAGTAGGATGCGAAATAAAACCTTTCAACTCGGAAAGTGGTGTTTAAAGTATATAACTTATAAGTTTGTAGTGCTAAATGAAGTTTTTTTATGCTGTTGTTAATTTAAAATAGTTTTAGCAACCAATTAGCAAACTATATTAGCAGTTAATGTTTTAAAGTCAGTAGGAGTAACTTCTATTAATTCTAAACCACTCGATCAGCACCTCTTTACTTTCCTTGCAAATATGGGTATAGCAGGTACTAGCCCAAGGTCATGTGTTACATTTTTTAGCACTCGATTCCTTATAAAATGTTCTACATTTTTTAGATTTCGAAATAAATGACGTGCAATAATTCAGCTGTTGTAAACTCAAACTTAAATGGAAATAGGTGAACAAATTTAGCTTGAAATAATTCGATAACGCAGCTGAAACACTGACATGAGTTGAGCGAATTCCCAAAATTGAGTTTCTATGTTTTAGGGGAGATTTGAATACTCACGAGGGAGCTGAATAGCTGCCTGCGTATACGAAATATATTTGTAGAATTTGTTCGCATCTCAGCCTCCTGCGGCTAAGACGCTGCTTCGTTGCCAGTTTGCACATCGACCTTGCGGCCTCGGATTATGGACTGCTTTCCTTCACTCGCATTAAACAAACTCGTTTTGCGAGGTAAAAAGTACGAGATACTTTTATTGTATTTTAAGTTTTGATTTTGGGAAAACCTGGCGGGCTATAAGGATGTGTAAAAATGCAAAATGTGCAGAATAAAATCCTATATTTTTTAGGGGGTAAAACAAAACAAAAAATGTTTATTGTAGTAAGAAAAATCTAAAAAAATTAGCTTCCGGTTGTTGGATTTTTTGTTTAAAGAATTCTACCGAGCTACAAACCAATGTGTGTACAGGAAGTAACTATTTTTTGAGATTTTCGTACTAAAATAAAACATATTTGGAGATAAATATAAGAGATTATTCTGCATATTTTGTTTTTTTTTTCACGACCTTAAATCCCGTCTGGTTCCCTTAAAATCGATCAAAATTATCATAAAAGTACCATACAATACAAAGTGAGATTGTCCATAATTCGAGGCTTCAGGGTGTAAAGCAGGGCGTTAGTTGGGGTTGGAGGCAGAGTTGCAAACAAATTCTACCAATATTTTTCGTACACGCTGGTAGCTATTCTGCGCCTTCGTGAGTAGACCAATTTCCCAAATAGTTTGTTGATTCCCTAAAACATATAAACTTAATTTTGGAAATTCTCTAAACTCACACCAGCGCCAGCAGCGGTTCAGTTGCTTGATCGTATTATTTTTCAGTTGAAGAACATGAAAACATCGTTACGACTTTTCTCATCCATTGACTGTGCAATATAGTTTTCTTCTTTTTTTTTTTGCAAAATTGAGTGTTGTATGGATATTGCGAAAATGTATGAGTAGGCTATCTCTAACACCACTCAAGTTTTCGAAAATGTATCTACAATGATTTGGGAAAGATTGTTGGGGGGGGATAGCAACATTTTCAGAAGTATCTTAAAAACTAGGTACCACAAAATTATTTAAAAAAATAAACTCCCCCCCACTCCACACGGCAGTGTCATAATAGGTGCCATATTTAGCCCACCCGAATGTACACAGAAATAAGTTTTAATTAAGCTTTTCAAAATGTAGATCCTTTTTCTGTTTAGTCCGACTTTGACAAACTTGAAGGCCTATAATGACTCCGTCTTTCGTTTCACGATGTAAATATTTTTAAAATAAATAGTACTCGGATTGAGTTTTTGTAGTAAGATTTATTTTTTGTTACATTTACGTTCAGCCTTGTTTATATTTAACGATAATAGAAGGAATATGCTATTCAGTATTGCACAGTTCGTAAATACAAGTTTCCCGTTAAGTAGTTTTTGAGTTAAAGTGTTGCAAACAAAAATTCTCGAACACATTTTCTTTTTATAATCAAACTTATGTTAATAGCTAGACGACGACAAGCAGCTGATATTCCCGATTAAAAATTATAAATTCAGAAAATCGTAGCGAAAACTAGGGCATGCTCCCTCTCCTTGGTTTACATGCAGGGTTTTTACGCGGGCAACGAGACATTATGAACGATGTACGAATTCTCAGAACAGAGAAAGCAAGATCAACGACACTATGTTGTGACGTCATTGGCCTATGAACTTGTTTGAAACAAGATCAGATTCTTTATAAAAACGAAGGAAAGTTTTATTCACAGAAAATAAAAAAAATAAGAATACAGTTAGTCAAAACGTAAGTGTTTATATGCGTTCTAGTCGCGCTACAACGTCTTACTAATGCAATAGCATAAAGTTAGCCTTCTCAAGATTGACTCAGTTATTTTTAGGAATAAGGATATTTTTCGTAAATCCTTCTGGACTGCAGTTAGTTAGTACGGAACAATTGGCCGATCAAACTGATACTCTTCGGTTTATTAGCGAATTTCCATAGAAAAAATGAGCTATTGCAGTGAGATCTAAGTTCGGGAGTGGTCAATAAGCACCGACCATAGTCCCCAGAACACGTTCCGGGATGCCATACAATTTGTATACGTGTGTTCGCACTCTAATGGCAGCATTTCCCGTCCGATTTGGTACAAATTTGGAGATGATACCGCTGAAATGTTTTCGGCTATCTTTTTAATCGAAGTTGTGAACATAACCTAGAATTTGGTTTTCAATTGTTGAAGTTAATCAGCTGTTATAAAAGTAAATTACTTGGGACTTTCCATTTTACAAATGAGCTACCGCAGTGACTCTTACGGTGAGACCAAAGGTCGGATGTGGTCAATGATGTACCGATCATGGTCTCCAGAACACGTTTTGGGAAGTCATTACAAATTATGTATAAGGTGTGTGTGTGGGTTCACACTCCAATGGCATAACTTTCCGTCCGATTTGGTCCAACTTTGGTGCATACGTTGGTTTTCTAAGACGCTTGGACGAGTTCGTTAGAAAAAGAAATCAAATAACCGGAAGCAACAATTTGTTGAGATTTTTCGTACGAAAATGAAACTTTTTGGGGATTTTACCTTAAAAAATAGATATATTAGAATATTCTGCACATTTTTTTTTTTTTTAGAGGACCTTATAGCCCGATCAAAACGTAAAATGACATAAAAGTATCCGGTTTAAACACACGTGGGGATTTTGTCTTGGTGGCGATTCTGATCCGAGGCCGATATGCGAGCGAAGCAATCCATAATCCGAAGCCTCAAGGTCGAGGTGCAAACTCTCAAAGTGAGTGTTTTCGCTGCGAGACGAACGAAGTGAGGTGCAAACAAATTCTACTATTAGGCTATATTCAGCGCCTTCGTGAATAACCAAATTACCAAATAGTTGGTTGAAACCCTAAAACGTATACATTTTATTTTAGAAATTCGCTCAACTCACGTAAGGAGTTCAGCTGCTTGATCGAATTATTTGAAATATTACCTTTACCATTCCATTAAAAAAATTTATTTATTTTTCAAGTAGGCTATTACAAAAACGAATAGTTGAGAACTTAACTTTAACTGCTAATATTATTAATAGTACGAGTATTTAACAACAAAGAAACTCTTTTTTCTTTTAAGACATGCATCTTAACGTTGTGTTTTCTTAAAACAATTTCCCATGAACTGTAATGCACCAATGCGTGTTACAGTTTGAAATTAAATCATATAATCATACACGACAATAACATATTGCACGACCCAGATCTGCGGTAACGTTACTTCAAAACTTTGACAGGCGGAAACGGTTACGATAAAGCCAATGCACCTCAGTATTGCGATCAATGCCAAAGTAGGCCTGAGTCGGTAACGCGCGTCAGTTGTTGTAGAACGGAATGCCAGTTGGGTCTATAACGGCTTACACCTGCTTCTCATAACGGTTCTTCGGATGTACAAGGTCATATGAAGACCTTGATTCAGTCGAGGGTGTCTGATACCGAGGGGAATCGAGTTGTAGCGTAGGGGAGAATTTGTTATATGAAACAGTAGTCAAGACTCCTTCGTGCTGTGCATGCCAAACCCTTGCTAGCTCCACTCTCGATTAATTGCGGAGGGAATAGTTTAACTTGGAATTATCTTAGGAAGAATGTTTTACTTATTTAAACGACAATCTATATATATTAAAAGAATTTGGTCAAAACCTATTTCCAATCGCCCAGCCTCTCCTAATGGACCGATTTTGATGATTTTTGTTTTAAAATGTGTCTTATTACCTGTAGATATGTCATCAAGCATTTACCGAAGTCCTAGGACATTAGGGCTACGCCCCAGTGGCCCTCAAAGTTTCAATGTTAATCTTATGGAAGGTCAATCTTAAGGAAGAAGAAGAAATATTTCTTTTGATTTTATCAAGGACACAAAAACAGCTGTTCGTATGAAAAGCTTAAAACAGCTGATTTTGATCAACAACTGATTTGGATCAAATCAGTATCAAATGTAGTATTACCTTTTTGAGGTTACATTGACAAACTAAAAACAAACACAAACAAAAATCAACGAAAAATGCTAACTATATTTTAATTCAATTCAAACATTGGTTGTTACAAACCTATTATATATAAAACAGCTAATTTGGATCAAAAACTGAACATAATCATTCACAGATATGTCAAGTCTTATATATTATCATCCGTTCAGCCGCTATTCACCCGAGAAGGAGCCCCGGTATACAATCCTTCAAATTTCCCATGTTAATCTTATGGAGATAATGTTTAATGAGTTTGAGTCAGCTGCCAAATAAAACAGCTGATTTATGCTCGGTCACCTATGTACAAACGAGCCAAAGATTAACGAGATTCTTTATCGAATTTTCCACCTGCGAGCGAAGCGAAGCAGCCATCTGAGGCCGAAGGCCGAGCCGGGGTTGGGACGCGGAGCGTCCAGGGGCAGAGCCCCTAGTCATTTACTATTACACACAATAGAAATCTGACCGTGAATTAGTTAAATAATTCGTAAAGTAATAATAATTCGTGAATCGCTGACGTGAGTTGAGCGAATTTCCACAATTAAGTTTTAGGGTTTCAACCATTTGGGAAATTGGTCTACTTACGAAGGCGCTGAACATATTAGTAGAATTTGTTTGCACCTAAGCATCCAGTTTCGACTCACGAGTTGTTTCGTTCCTCTCGCAGCAAAAAACTCGTTTTGCGAGTTTGCACAGCTTTTGGTTCGGTCTTGGAGGAACCAAGCGAGCTATAATGCCATGTAAATAAACAAAATGTGCAGAATAATAACCTACATGTATTTTTGTAGATAAAACTCTAAAAAACCTTAAAATTCTAGTACGATAAACGTGCTTCGGGTTGTTGGGGGTTTTTTTAACGAAATCGTCCGAGTGAATTATACAACTAATGTGTGTACTAAATTTGGACCAAATAGGACTTAAAATGGGCCATTAGAGTGCAAACACATAAAATATGTGTACATACTATTTATACAATTTTTAATGACACCCAAAAATCATGGGGACCATGATTGGTGCACATTTATTACTCCCGACCTTAGGTCTCACCATAAGGGTCACTGCAATAGCGCTTCTGTTATATGCAAATTCCCTAATAATGCCTACTTTGTTCAAAGTATTATTTGCACAAACGTGACCAAAATGTGGGCATTTCATTATCCATTTGGGCTTCAAATAAATTAACCAGCCTAAGCCTAAAAATCATTCCTTTCTTAACATTGTATAATCGGCCTATATTCCTAAATATTTCTTGATTAAATTTATAGGTATTAAAATAAACATATTGGCACATAATAAAAGCCTGCCCACGATTTGGTTCATTTTGCAAAAAGCTTTTTTTATGAGCAATTTGTCTTCAACAAAAGTAATTTAAATGTGGGCATTTCTTTAGGTATTTTGGTCTCAGATAAGTTAACTGTACTACAATTGATATGTAGTCATTGCTATAGGCCTACATTCTTAAAGGTTCCTTCATTCATTAAATTCAATAATTTTAAGCAAAAATCAACCAATGAAAATCGCAGCAAAACGGTATTACATAATATATTATGTTTCTTTATTCATTTATCTCATTTAAGTTATGTATTAGCGAATATTTTACAATGTGGTACTAATGTTTAAATTATCTGGACCTTTAGGTTATAAGTTAAAAATACCAGCTGGGATTTCAGTTGGGTACTATTTTTTTGCAAATACTGTATCCGACTATGTTATTAGCGAATTTCTCTCTTATGGTCGGGAGTAGTCAATCCACTAGCAACCAACTTAGCAAATTTATAATCAGTTTATTACTAGCTGACCCGTGCGAATATTTCGCAAGTTAGGAGTACTTGTCTGATTTAATACGTTCATTTAGTTCAGTTAATTACGTTTATTTATTTACATTTGTTTATAACACTTGCATATGGAATTTAAACAATCGAACTAACAGCTGTCATGTTAGTTAATTAGATTGTTAATAGATGGCGCCTTTTATTAGGAACCTCTACAGTGACTAGATAGAGACAGTGTGGCCACATGAAAGCGGCCGCCATGTTTTTCCTAAAAGTAATGTTATCTGCCATAAAGTATAATGTAATTTATTTTCAAAATATTTATAAAACCTTTTGTTTTATTTCATAAAGGCCTCGTAAACAACTTTTTAAATGTTAAAAAGTAGTTAGAAAGCAGATAAGTTGTTTAAAATGAAATAACCTATAAAAAATAATGATTTATCACATTTTTTATTAGCCTATGCCGATAGTTGAGTAGCCTACAAACTGACGTTAATTATAAACTAATAAAGCTATATCAAAACAAGTTGCACTATTATTTTCTTTGTTCAATTCTACGTTAAAAAAACATTTTGAAGTTCAATTACATTATTTATGCGGTTTATTTGAATAAAAGTTAAGGTTTTGTATTATTTTCAAGGAACCAAATTTTCAATAATTAGTAGCTATCTGAAAAAGTATTTGACTGGTCATAATGAAATTGTTTTTAATTCTCAACTGATTTTAGGTTTCAATTCAGTTTGAAAAGCAAAATCTTAAAAATGATTTTCTTAAAGCTAAATTTGAAATTTTTCCTAACTTAATGAATAAATTAAAATATCAAAAATTCAAAGTATAACAAAACGAAAAATAAAACAACGAATAAGCCTAAATCAAAATGCAAAATTATTATCCTGTTGTTAATTAGCCTTTTTTTATCAATGAATAAATTTTACAAATTAAATATTTTCAAAGTTACACTTTCAGATTTTTACAATGCATTTATTTCCATCTGATTTATTTTTAAATAAGCGAAGCAATTAAAACTTTCCTAACTAACTAATTTATTTCTATTTCAATTGAAAGCTAATAATAAAATTAATGTCTCTAACAACAATTTAACATCGAAATTACACTTCTTTGATTTTGAGGTTAGGCAATTCAAGTTTAAGTTATTCAAAGCCGAAAACAGGTTTCATTATTAATTTCCCTCATTATTTCAGTTAGGCCTACTTATTAATGTGATTCTTGCCTTAGATTGTACCTTCACCAAGACTAAAAGAAAGAAAAAATAACGATGACAATTTAATTTGAAAACTGTAAACAAACGTAGGGCTAACACGGACGAAATTATAGGTTTCGGCCAAAAACAGTTCTTAAAATTGTGTAGTACTAATATTTATTGCATTTATCTTTTCTATTGATAAAAAGGCTTAGCCTATGTTATGAACTTTTTAAAATGTTGTAAATAAAAGACTTTTGGTATGCATTTACTTCTGAAATATGCGCGCTGAAAAGATTCCGTAGAGTGGCGGGAGTAGCCTAATCTGCTGTTATTTCCTTATTAATTTGGTGCAATATCACATACTTCAACACAAATCGCTTTAAAATAACTATTACGTTTATTTTAAAGTAAAAACTAACAAAAATATCTGTTAAAAAATCGGTGAAGTCGCTTTTACAATATGTGAACGTATGAATGTAATGTAAACAGATACGAATTTAGGAAAAACATGGCTGCTGACATCTTGACCAATAGGAAACAAGACCTCACTTGGCCACACTGTCTCTATCTAGTCACTGTAGGAACCTCATGAAGTATAATATAAAAGTTTTTTAAACAATTTTTGTAACGAAAACATGAATTTTAAGCTGTTTGTATATTTTTCGTCAATAGCGAGAAACATAAGCTTTAAAATTGTGCTCGGATAATTAATTTTGGTGAAGAATTAAGGGAGATATCGCTTAGCTAAAAAAAACATCTTTGAGAAATAATATAATATATCTTCACAACCAACAGCTTTGTTAGGTTAGATTAACAAACTAAAAGAAAACATAAACAAAAATTTACGAAAAATTCTCACTGTATTTTAATTCAATTCAAACATCTGTTGTTACATATTATAAATAAAACCGTTGATTTGGATCAAAAACTTATCATAATTTTAGGTTAGGCCTATTACAAAAAAAAAAAAAAAAAAAAAACACGTTTAATTGCAATTGTTTTGGTAAATTTAGAATCAGGTAATTATTCTTCAAACTAACAGTTTTTTTAGATTAGTTCAAAGCAATCAAAAGGCTTACTGCGTTACAAGTCAAACGTCTGGTGTTATATATTATATTGTTTTCTTTAGTTGGTAATATCAACATTTGTTTGAAAGAAGATGTCCTACTGACTGACTGATTCATAATCAACGTACAGCCAAAACTGTGATAGCTAGAGCATTAAAATGTTAGAGTACCTTCATACTGGCCTTTATGTTGGCGCACTTAGAAAGTATTTTGCAAAATATTTGTTTTTAAGCAACTGATTTGGATCAAAAGCTTAGCAACACAATTCTAGGCGTGGCCTATTCAGAACCAACACATATTTTGTTGAATGCATTTACATTCATTACCATAGCAACCAACTTAGAAAATTTAGAATCAGTTAATTATTGTTTACAATCAATAAAAGAAGAAGTCCTGACTGACTGATTAATAATCAATGTAGAGATAAAAATATGATAGCTAGATCCTTAAAATGTTCTGGGTACTTTCACTCCACTATTTAGTGGCACACTAAGAAAGTGTTTTGCAAAATATTGTGTTAAGGGTTGAAAATTGTCAAAATACGGGTGTTCACTCCCAGCCCCAGATAAAACAGCTGATTTGAATCAAAAGATTAGCAACACAATTCTAGGTGTGGCCTATTCTGAACCAAAACACATCAATTTGTTGAATGCATTTACCATAGCAACCAACTTAGAAAATTTAGAATCATTTAGTTATTTTTTACAACCAACAGTTTTTAAGGTTAGGTTAAGAAAATAAAAACAAACACAAACAAAAATCTATGAAAAAGGTTTACTGTATTATAATTCAAACATCTGTTGTTATGCATTACAAATAAAACAGGTGATTTAGAATAGATCATAAGCTTAACAAAATTTTAGGTTAGGCCTATAATAATACGGAACCATCGCACGTTTCTTGAAAGCATTTCGATTTAATTATTAACTTAGCAACCAAATTGGCAAATATAGAACCAGTTAATTATTCGTCACAACCAACAGTCATTTCCGTTTAGTCGCCGCCGGGGTTGGTGAGCGAAGCGAGCAGGGTCGGAGCCCCTATTATTATATAAACAATGTTTATGGAACAACGGCCTATAATACCAAACTTGTATTTCTTTTAAATTTGTCTGAAATACATCCAAACGCAGTTCATTCACTGAATGGAAACATAAAAGGCAATGTCAGATTTTTTCAAACAAAAGAGAGAACTGTCAAAGAGAGTAATGTTTTATACATCGTTAAAAGGCATAGAAGGTAAAACAGCTTTGTTGATTTTGTTTTTCTAGTTAGTTGTACTACTTGGAACAGGTTTAAGGAACTGGTATACACACAACAGATTCAATACACTGTCTCTTACTATCGGATTTGTAGGAAGCCGTTTCCGTCACTGATAGAATAGTGTCCAAATAGAACTAAGATCTACGACGACACTGAAGTAGACCTATGTCATGTGTAGAAGTTCTCAATCTGAAAGTAGCAATAAAACGGGAAAGGTTTTTTACTAGTTAATTGCGATTGTTTGGAAGCATCGTAGTGCTGAAAGTTTCAAATTTAAACTGATGCAAAGTAATAATAAATAAATAAAGTAATATAATCCAGTACAAGCATTGTTTTTGGATAACCTAATAGAACTCCGATCGAATGCAATATTTCGTTCCACTGGAAATTCGACGATAGTGGCGCTATATATTGGGGAAAAGACGGAAGCTGTGTGAAACACCAATGCTACCAATGATTTCTTCCTAGCGCTACCTTGGTACCTTAGGCGCGATCATGCACTATTTTCCCGACAACCTAATTTTCGCCACACTGCTGCCGTATGGATGCAAGATCTATTTATTATCCATGATCTATGGTACAAGTAACTGAAATAACCAACATTTAGTTCATAAACTATGGAGTTACAATACAATAGACTAAGGGTCAATACAAAAGCAGCTGACACATCATACAACGCACAGATTCCAGAAAAAATAGAGACCATTAAGTTAATACATAGTGTAGCCTCACACCTCACACATGGAACAAACCGAGTTTGAAGAAGTTCGTGCGCGGTTCTCTGATTGGTTCTTCTAGTTTTTCCTTAATAAGTTCAAATTTATAAGGGTTAAGTACTAAAGAGAGATATTAATATTTGAAAGAA
Source organism: Philaenus spumarius (assembly GCA_018207615.1). Classification (NCBI taxonomy): domain Eukaryota; kingdom Metazoa; phylum Arthropoda; class Insecta; order Hemiptera; family Aphrophoridae; genus Philaenus; species Philaenus spumarius. The sequence goes on along the minus strand of JAGFPH010014061.1, from coordinate 9,465 downwards.
TTTTGACCAGGTAGTATGAATTTACTTAACAACATTAAAAACTCAATAATTCGACCACGCAGCTGAACCGCTAACGGCTGATGTAAGTATTAGTAGAATTTGTTTGTACCTATGCCTCCAGCTTCGATTCACGCGCTCCTTCGTTCCAATCGCAGCGGACAGACTATACTATACGCGCTATAACTTTTCACTTGGGATTTTTGGAATTTAATGTGAAAATGGTATCGGCAACGTCGCACTGCTAAGACGAGCGGATGTGTCTTATCGCGCTGCCTCACAGGTGCACTTCCTAAGAAGGCTCTTTCGAAATTGCAAATTATTATTTTTTTCTTCTGATACATTTTTTATTATTTCTTATCATAACATGTTTGGTCATACTTTACTGATAGTAAATATCTAAAATTTATTAAAATTGGACAATTATAAGTATTGTTTATAGTTGTATAATGTAATAGTTAAAACATTATTAAAAATTCCAGGTAATTAACTCAACCATGAGTTCATCTCTTCATGGTAGTCGTTAGTCTTTTTTGAACCGAATATAAGTGGTTCAGATTTAATCCACCCTTTTGATGATCCAGCACGGCAAACAATAATTCTACTCCCTTTCCCAATTGGTGCACCCAGACTACCCTGTACAGTTTCATCAGTCCAACCTATATTTATCGTAGCGTTTTTATTAATCCATGTCTCGTCCAAAAATACAGTTTTTATCCAGTCAAGATGTTTGGAAGCCCTTAAAAACAATACCTTGCCAGTGCCACGTCAGGTCTCTCAAGTAGAACCTTACTTTTGTTTATTTTCTTATACTTAAATCCAATTTTCTTTAAAATGTTACGAAGGGATGTGAGTTTTCCCCAAAAAATTCCACATTCATTCATACTTTTTAACAGTTTGGGAACAGTTGGAACTTCTTTTCTATTGTAGTAGGAGTATACATGTCGCCTTATGGCACCGTTGTCAAACTTATCAATATCAGTGGTTGGTTTTTGTTTATTTCTTTTTTTACCTGGTGTTACAGGACTCCCGCCATCCTTTTTCTCAGCTGTTTTCTCCTGGTTTCCAATATTTATCACTGTTCGTTGACTTATATTACAAGCCTCCGCAACCCGTTTTAAAACTTGATTTACATTTCTTAACGGCCCTTTGTTTGTTTTCTCCTGTTGGAAATACCGCACGACAATGAGAACGATCGTCCTAGCCCGACTATTGAGTGCTTTTCTTTGACTGCTCAGCATTACTAAAAACGTCGGCCACAATCGCAAGTCACAAGCACAGTTACATACAACGCGAACTGACCAACAGGAAAATTTCTGAAGCAACAGAACTCTAATTTTTACTTTTTACATTAAGATATTTATTGTCAGCAGGTTAAAAACGACATTTTTGAAAGTTTATATTATTTTGAATTAGTTATTTTTTCAATAGTATTTGTTTTATATTTAAATGTTAATTTTTCCGCAAAACGATCACAATATATTTAGTTTTACCCTTTTTCCAGTACTATTAGTTGTCTGATTACAAATATTTGTATATATTATTTCTTGTTAGAAAATTATCTTTATGATGCATAATGAACTTTTCATTAGGTTTTGAAGAAAAAGTGTAATTTTCACTAGGAGCCTAGTTGTGAGTCATCGTCCGACCAGATACATGTGATAGGAAGGATGGGGTAGTGAGCCGCCCCGCAGCGTTGCCAAACTGTGCAAGTCCCAAGTGAAAAGTTATCGGGGGTATAGCTTCGCGAGTTTCGACCTCAGTTCAATTGCAATAGCTCATATTTTCTATGGAAATTCGCTAATGTATATGTACAGGTTCCGTAAATTGTAATTTTAAACAGTATATATGTAGTTTAGTGTTAAATATTTGTTTAAAAACAAAAGATGATTATATACTGTAGTTACATTCAGCTTATCAAGCAGTGTATTTTTTATTATAAGTTATTGTATTTTTTATTTAGGGGCATTCAATTTTGGAATTTTCCTTATTTTTCTTGAAATAGGGAGGCAATTTGACAACATAAGTATTCCAAATTTCAACTCAATCGGTCAATTAGATTTTAAGTTTTGCTCGAGACGGAGAGACGAATTTCCCTAATAATGTCCCTAATAATTTTCCAATCAAAGTTCTGAAAGTTTTTAACACCAAAGCAGTTTATTAATTTGTTAATATTAAGAATAAGGTGTTGTTGAGGGTACTAATAAAAAAACCAATTTCGTAAATATTTTTATAACTAGATTTATAAAATTCAAATACAATCTAAAAGTCTTATTGACAGTATAGCATTTTAAGTTACATTTAAAAGATATGATGTTAAAATAAGAATATCATTTTGTCCATTACTTTGAAATGAAGAAAGAAACTAAACTCTAGTTTGGGCCACTCTCTTTCTCTTTTAATAAGCTTTGCAATGGTGTATTACATGCTCTACCTTTACATTTCAATTTGTTAACCTCTAAACCCCCAAAAATCATAGAGGGTCAGATATGTAAAAAAAATGTGTCCTGTTATGCAACACAAGATACATACAAAATTTTGTTAACTTATTTCCAGTAACAGAAATAATAAATGGGGTTGAAGGGACTTATGAACACTCTGTACATGTTTTCTCTGAAAGAAGGTGGGTAACAAAAGTAGTGATATGTTTTTTTCAGATATTATTCGGTCTTTAGTTGATCTTACGTGGTAATTACCGGTCGCTGACTATGTGAAAATTAATTCCCTAACACTAATTAATTGCGATGTACTAAATTTCATATACCTTGCTCTTATTAAGCTACCCCGGGGCTTAATTACAAACCTGTATATATGTTGATTGACAGATCCTGTTCAAGTTAAAGTGAATTGGCAAATTTTGTGCCAACCTTAAAAAAAAAAACATTAATGAACTGTTCAAAACACAGAGTTCAGCGGCTTTCTATTCAGCTCACTGGCAAAGTTCTCTTCAGAACACATTCTAAAATTAGCAAAACTCTAGTCTATTCTCTTCTCACCTAAATTATGGAATTGCTCTGTGGGGTAATTCATCAAATCAAATGACTCAAAGGGCTTTCAGTTTACAAAAGCAAGCTGTAAGAATTATGGTTCGTTTTTGCATCGTCATTCTTGTAACCATTGTGATTCATTTAAAAAGATAGGAATTTTAACCTTCTCCTGTATGTAAATTTTTGAAGTAATTTTACCAAGTATAAGAGTTCTGTGACTCGAAACACAGATGTGCATAGGCCTACATTCAATACGCGTCATAAAAATGACTTCCGTGGCAAACAGCACAGATTAAAAGCTTTCGACTGTCTGAGACTGGAGTCTGTTTCATGAACAAATTCCCTGATAGAGTTTAAAGAAACAATGTAAGTAAATGTTTTTAAAAACAAATTAAAGCTGTTTCTGAAGTTTGATGCTTTCTACGACGTGGGGGAGTTTCTTGATGCCAAATTTATTATTTTTGAGATTTTAGCCTATAACTCGTTTGTTATTTGAGCTACGAAAAAAACTAAAAAAAGTTTTGTTTGTTATTAAAAGTTTACTTTTTGTTTCTGAATTTTGTATAGTAAAGTTAACACTTTTAGAAATATTTTACATTACAAATTTTAAATGGGCGCCACTTTTGAAGTACTTAAAAGAACGTTATGGGTTTTTGTACATGGGCAAAAGGTTACGTAAGAAATTTGTACACTAAGTTTAAGCTCAATATCTTTTCTATTTCCAAAGATATTAAGTGTTAGTAAAATTATGGTGGATAATTCGAAAACTAAGCACGTCCGGACCTATAATTATTGGACTTTTTTACTATCACCTATAGAATAGCCTGGTGAGGTTTGGAACAATATTTTCTAGACACAATGTATAAATGTATCATTTATCTAAAAAGGTTAATACAGATTGATTGATATAGCTTTAGCCTAGTTTTACTAAAATTAAATTAAAATATTCATAGTGGATAAGATAATATATATATATACAGTATATGCAATTAAGAAACGCATTTTAGTTTTATCCGCACTTTAACTAACGACAACCAGTATTAACTTGTACAGAATTACTAATGTTTAATCAACCAGGAGCGTACAAAAAATATATGATTGGCTGTCAGGATTTCGAATGCTCAGTTTTCTTAACATGTTTAATTTGATTTAATGGAGTTTAGTGTTTAGTTTTTATTACGCTGTTTTTGTTGTCCCTGACTCGTAATTCTGGGTCGTCAGATAGTAAGCATACATAATTAGATAGTACAATTATTGAAACTATCAATCATCAGCCTTTCTAATTGAAACCAGCTTACACAAGAATTAAATTGAAAAACGTTTGCTATTTTTTTTTTGGTCATTTAATCTTTGGCTTATGTGAAATTTGAACTCAATTTAATTTTTCACCAGAAGTCGTTAAATTAAAAATATCGTAAAACGGTTTAACAAAATTAGATATTTGACTGCTCAGTGACCTGGTGTGTTATCTCTTCTTAATCCATCAGGTGTTGAGTTATTTCAAACAAAAAAATATCGGGGTTTTTAGGCTTTGTAGTATTTACAACGTTTATCTTAAAATTATAAATAAAATAATACATAAAATGAAAGAGCAACTCAAACAGTTTTTTCTTCAATACGAGCCCCATTCCCCACACGACAAACATCGAGTCGATATCAGGGTTTGTCCGAAACCTTTTTTTTTTAGAGGATGGAATCCAAACCATCTCCCTCTCCCTAAACTGCTCACAGGGGAGGTGTAACAGCGTCTAGGGAATATCCCTAATGACTGTAAAGAGTCAATCTGAAACATTACGGGAAAATGTGGTTAGTGGCTCTACTCGAGACCAGCCATCAACGAAATTCCAAGATCCATGCCTAAAACATCACTGGCATACTGAGGGTACCGGAGCTCCTATGAAGGCACGATCCCAAGAACGAGTGAAGAAGTCGGACTGAAACAGAAGAAACAGTGAGAAAATCATTCCCCGAGACCAGGCCGGCAGCCGAACATCATGACCCGTACCTAAACATCAATAGCAGAGGAGTCCCGGAGTTTCGATGAAGGCCCGTCTCGAGTTCAGAAGTGAAGAGCTGACTGAAACAGATAGAACAATGAATTAGCGCTAGTAGAAATCGCTACCCGCAGCCCGACCGACAGTCGGACTACGAGAGACTGGAAGAGAGAGTCCGCCGGCGTTGTGTTGAAATCGTCCGTCGAGAAACGTGGATTGTTCTGGGTGAATTCTCTGCCCGCAGTAACCGACATCAGGTACCAGGAGAACTCCCCAATGAAGGCGTCCGCTAGCGACGATGAGTGTGCGTCAGTTAGTCGTGTTCGATGTGAAGCGCTCCCCGTGATAAAACCATCCTAGGAACTTCAAGGCCCGTCCGAAAACTTCACTGGATGTCTCTCGAGAAGAACAGAAGAAGGCACTACCCCGGGTCCTGCTGTGTTGTGTAGTCGTCCGTGTCCAGAAGTGAAGTGTTGAAGTAAGAGTTCGTCCGAAACCTTGTTCAGTGTGTATAGAGAGTAATTGTCGCAACAACTGCTTCAATCCTGTCAAATCGCAAGGCGACAAACGGGCGATAAACAAGCACTGTCAAAACTGCAAAACACGAAAAACTTTCTGATCATTAGTCGCCATCTTTGCTACTAGCGCTTTTTAACGAAAAAATCAGAGGAAATAGTGCATACAGGTGTACCAACAAAACTGTTTGAGTAGCTCTTTCATTTGATGTATTATTTATAATTAATTGTGAGTTAAATGTAATAAATACAACAATGCCTTAAAACCCCGATATTTATTTTGAAACATCCGGTACTTTTTTGAAATACTTAGCTACAATATAGAAGTAACAAGACTACGGTACCATATTTTTCTGATGTAGCGATGTTGCTGAGATATATATATAATGGATTATCTATAAGAATGATTCACTTTCCCTAAAATTTGAAATTACCGTAAATATATTTCTTGTGCTTTATCTACGGTATAGTACGAACGTTACTTCCTAGCTTAACACGTTCACTGCTAAGGACGCACATGTGAGCTTGACACTGAACATTATGAGAAGCGGCCGACGCACAGTTTATTGCGTGCTTCGCACGCCAACCCGCCTATTGGGAGAATTTTCAATAAACAGAGCATTGCGTGCTTCGCACGCCAATTTAAGCCTATGTGCGTCCGTTTTAAAATATTAGTGATTATTATGTAGAAAAGTTCAAAAATAAAAAATAAAGTAATTTCTACTCATTTAGGCTATAATATAAAAAATAAAAGGTCAGCTCCTAGGATAGGAAATACAAAATTTGCGTTCAGTGAACGTGTTACGAGGAGACAGAGATATGGTAATAGAAATTCTTGAGTAACTTCACTTTCCGCCATATTTATGTACTCTCCTGAAAATGTGTTTATTGTCCATCTATATATACAAGCAGTTAGGTCCTGACTGGTTTTAGAATCAACGCCGAGCAAAACATTCTTAAAATACAATTACAAAAATTTAAAGGTATGTTCTTATGGGGTCATAGGCGCACACTAAAGAAAGGATTTTGCACAATTTTCACTTTAATAGCAACCAACTTAGGAAATTTAGAATCAGTTTATTATTCTTCACATCCAACAGTTTTTTGTTAGGTTATATTAATAACCTAAAAGACATCTCAAACAAAAATCAACCCAAAATACTTACTGTATTGTAATTCAATTAAAACAATAATTATGATGTTAATATATATTATAAATAAAACATCTGATTTGGATCAAAAACTTAACACAATTTTAGGTTAGGCCTACGGTGATCCAAAACACGTTTATTTGCAACCTATTTGTCAAATTTAGAATCAGGTAATTATTCTTCACAACTCAAACAAAAGGCTTACCTAAGTCAAACATCTGATGTTACATATTATATTGTTTCCTTTAGTTGGTAATACCAAAATTTGTTTGAAATGTTGATTTTTGATTATTTAAATAATAACGTTGAAGTTACAACGAATGTCGTAATTTGAACTATTGGGCATGGTCGAGTCGATTTCGATCTGTCTTACATTAGCTATGTATATGTAGGTCACCATTCAATCGTCATTTCCGTGAAAATATCAGCGTATACAATAATCTGTTTGAATTGGCTTTGTCGTGGGTTGCCGCCAAGTCGTGGGTTGCCCCTGGTATACATTATAATAAGAACATTACTACCAATTTTATTTCTAGCTCCGAGCCTAAACGAATATATAATAATATATAGTAATTCCGTTATTTTTAAATACTCGAAATTATTTTTGTTTTGTTTTACCAATAGTACAGTAGGCTACGAAATTTTCTCGAAATTCACGTTCCTAGCTTAAACGGGTACGGAGATGTAATAAAGCCTTACCCTGGAAAATGTCTACTTTCCACCATTTTGAAATAATCGATAATGTTTCTCTTGTGTCATATTTAATTAAACTTACTTCAACATTGCTATAGAGTTTTGCGTTTTTAGATTTTATCGGTTACAGAGTACACTAATTCTGTTGTATATACTATTTTTTAAATTTTCTTCCATGTGGGAAGAGATTCTGAAAATTCGTCCCTTAGTTGGTACAGTGATTTGACTTACTTCGAGTCCCACCATCACATATTTGCGTAGATTATTACATCTGCTTGAACCGAAAATTCCATTCAGCTATCGCATTGATGCCTCCGAGCTAACTTGTTATTTTATTTTATTATTGGTGAGTGTATTGGTGCCACAAAATGGGATTTAGAGGGCAGGGCAAGTGGCAGGGGACGAGTACTTTCCCGCGTGGAACAGGTTCTACAAGATCTTTCTTTCTCCAGTGCATTCATTCTATCGGTGTAAACTTGTCTACTGCGATATCTATAAAAAGAGGTAGCAAAGTATTTATTTACCAAGTCAGAAAACCTTGGAGTTATGAAGCTAATTTCTCTCGGTTCAAGTATGGATTTCCCAAATTAATAGTCTAATATCACAAATATTTTCTAAAAAAAATCATTACTTTTTAGAAATACAGTAGTATCGACAGTATTAAATATTATAGGTAGGGTAGTCTAAATATGAACTAAACCCATCTTGGTTTAGAGGGTCTCGTAGAAACGACACCAGAAATCTATTTCTAAAGTTGTAGTTTAATTTGCTACACAGAGTGTAAAAGAGGTTACCTTCCAGAAGCGGTCATTTCACTTGATGTAAATAAGAAAAACAGTGCCAGATGCGGAAAAGCAAGTTTTTCTACCTGCCACGATGCTCTCAGATGCGGTCACCTTAAATGAGACCACTCTCTGCGTATTTTTGATTGATTATCGATTAATAACCTTAAATTATTATAAAGATCCACTGTTTGAACCACCCAGAACTGCGTGCCCTCTTGTCTACTGGTACATCCAAAAGACATGGGGGTTCGGACGCCGTGGACCCGTGCAACCCCAAGCCAAGTTTTATTTTTTCATAATTTTATTTTGTTGTTTTTTTTTAATCCAAGCTAATTCCAAGTTCAAATGAAAAAAATATATGACCGCAAGTGGGACGAAGAATGTTTCGATTTACTGCAACTGGCCCTTACCGTATCTGGGAGAACACCGTAAAAGACCATCGATCATGAGAAATATCATTTTAAAATCCCAGAGACCGAAAAAGGCATATTTTTAAAGGGGAAGGTTTTTTAAGAAATTTTAATGTTAACATAGGTCAAGTATCGCATAATTTTAAAAGTAAACATTTTGAAATTTTTTTGACTTAACCTGGTCCCATTTGAAGATGTAGGCCAAAACGTTAACATTTTTAGTTTCTGTATTTTCATTTATTATCACCGATCGTTTTTACAATAACAAACAGAAATTGCAAAACATTCAGCGATTGGTAATTTAGATCGAATGTGATATTACAGAGTTCCCAAACCTGAACACTGTTTTATCTAAACTTTAGAAAAACTGGTTTTTACATTTTTATCGCAAGTTTTTTCTGTAGACAATATAAATGCGCGTTGAAAAACAGATATATTTATATTTTGTCCTTGAAAAATAAAAATAATCGGTAAATAACCATTGCCGTGAAGGTTTAATAAAAAAAAAATTGGGTCTGCGTCGGACCAGACAGTGGAAGTTATACTTCTTTGGCCATTCGTATATTCGTATACTTTCCTATAATTTTTGAAAAAAATTCCCAGCCGGGGATCGAACCAGGGATTTTAGAGTGGAAGTCGAGTGCGTTAACCACTCACCCACCGAGACTCTTGAGGTATCTCTTGCAGAGAAAAGGTATAAAAAGGCACTTTCCGGATTTTACTCCTAACGCGTGACGCGGTTTCTCGACCGACACCCCATCCCGATTACAACGGGCGCAAAGAAGTATAACTTCAAAAACCTAAAACTGGAAAACATCAGTTGACGAGTATTTTGTTTTAATATATCTAGTCGTAAATATAGTGGTCTTCGATTTTTAGATCGAAAACACGTAAATTTACACTTTAAACGATGTTTTGTCGAAATGAGGTTCT